>VURO01047725.1:0-31278 GCA_015108175.1 Pelvicachromis taeniatus
CCTCCATGCCTACTTCATGCCCTGAGGGACAGGGCTATGGCCCCTCACACATGCTAACAGGTTGTTGCATGGAGAAACCTTTTATATACAAGCGCGTTCATCCACACAGATGTGCACAAAGCTTTCCTGACTGCTTTCTTGGCTGTAGGTCCGGGAGCACGCTATTCACTATACAAGTACTGCGCAATAACATTCAAAACTTAGTATTTAATGTTAATCTAAATTATTGCTGTGGTCCCCATATTGTGTTGCTCTGTGTTGCCTGTGCTGTGCTTTTTTTCTTTTTCTCTCTCTCTCTCTGTATGTCTCAACAGGTGATCCAGTGGATTTTGTTATTTCTTTTCTTTTCTCATATATCCTGTTCCTCATCCCCTCTGTCTTTTCTCTCTCTCCCTCCCTTTCTTTCTCTCTCTCTCTTCTTTTCCCTTCCCTTAATAATGTCTGTCCCTAAATGTCAACTAAAAAAATAAAGTTAACAAATACAGTCCGATCAATAGAGCAAGATCATGATGATCCATTTGGTAAAATAAATCCGTTGGGCATCTTTCATGGCCTTCAGATAATAATTCTGATCGCAAATGAGCCAAAACTGGACAAGACAAAAAAAAAATTAAAAAAATCACTAACTAATCTAGCTATCATGTCTTTGGACTATGGGAGAAACAGGTACAGGTGTACAATATGCTCTAAATAAAGAGATCTTCACTTTGTCTGTACATGCATTAAATATTCATTAAAGGATGCTTGCTTGTGCTTACATCATCTAACGTTGACTATAAATATCTTTGTCATCCATCATTTGATCTGTAATAACATGTTCAAGATATTTGACCTTATTGTAGACAGCAGGATTAATATCTGAGTATTCAAATTCTGGAAATACTAGGTGTTTGTCCTCCTTGGTTCTACATATTACAATCATATTTAGGTGTTTCACACCATAAGGAGACCAAATGTGAAAGAGCTGCTGGAGACCATCTGTACTAGGACACAAGGTCATCTGCATACATAATGTGGTTCAGAATATGTACTAGAATATTACCAACCATGCTCACAGTTTTACAGGCATGCTCACAGTTTTACAGGCATGCAAAATCTTCAACCAAAATATTAAAAGGAACCAGAATAAAATTCCTTCTGCTCTAACACTATTGCTCACCCGACATGGGGCTGAAATGCTGCCTCTTTATTTTACGCGTAACGTCTGGTTGGAATACAAATAAATCAGAACTCTCACAATGCAGTCTTGCATCACTTATTGACTCAGCTTAGCAATATAAAGATCTATGTTTAAACAATCAAAAGGTTTTGGAGGCATAGAAATAAAACAAATACTAACCGATGACTTCTTTTCTTATATTTGTTTATAATTTCCTTCAAAGTGTATACCGTATATCTTCCAATTGTAGCCCGGGCGTTTATTTAAAAAAAGATCCGGCCGGCCCAGTGTTTAAAAGAGACCGGCGGTTATTGGAGACCGGCTCTTATTCCTTCTCGGAATTGTCGCCGAAGTGAGAGGGAAAGAGGACCGAGGCGCGGTTTTTAGACTGAGGTGAAAAGACGTGCGTTTACTTACAGTGCTCCAAAACGTATTCCAACAGTTCACAAATAATGCCGTTCCCAATTGTGCTCCTCCTTTGCTCCCGAGTGTCTGTGGTAGCCCAGTGCATGAGTGGTGCTCCCCGAAACTTCTCTCCGCCCGACTCTCCTCAAGAGGAAGTAAAAGTTAGCAGGTTCGGTAGCCGACAGTTCCAGTTCAGTGTAATAATCCCACTTCAATGGTCGGTGCATCCAGCTTACATCTGCAATACATCTCTCTGTGCTCCATACAGAGAGAAACTGGTCACTTTATTATTTATTATTATCTATCATTATTATTATTGTTACTAGTATTATTATTATTAGTAGTAGTATACATAGTTGTTGTTGTAGTAGTAGTATTTAGTACTATTTCTATTTTTATTTTTTTTTATTATTATTTTATTTCTGTTTGGTATGTGTGTACATTTTGTTGGTATGTGTGTACATTTTCCATTTTGCTGCTGTGATGCAACAATTTCCCTTAGGGGATCAATAAAGTATTTTCTATTCTATTCTCTCTATTAAATGCTGCTGGTCATAGATGACCGTTGATTGGAAACAGCTGGCCGAGTGGGAGGACCGACAGCGCAGGTTTTTTTTTTTCTTTCTTTTTTTTTTTTCTTTGAGCGACGCTCCTGTCACACTCCATACCAGTTGGTGGTAGTAATGCACCATTCAGTTGTTTGCCAACCGCCAATAAAATTTAAAAAGGAGAAGAAGACAGCGCGGAGGGACTTCCGGGTCGAAGGTTGCCCGGCTACTATTGGAGACCGGAGTCTGTTTGCGTGACATGTTTTCAAACCTGGCGCTTATTAGAAACCAGCGTTTAAAAGAGACAGGTGCTTATTGGAAGATATACGGTATATACACAGACCAGTTTCATGTTTGGGTTTAAATGAAAAAAAAAGCATTTATCCTGCAAATGTTTTTCTGAAATATTATACTAGCTAAGGTTATAGGGCTGTGATCATTACGATGGCATGCTTTACCACCTTTATCCTTCATGAGTAGCGCTTATGCACAGAATAGGCCACACTGAGTCCGGCAATAAATAAATAAAACTGTTTGGAAAAGATTACAGTGAGGTTTCTGTTACTCATATGACTGTAATCTACATCTCTAGGGTTGCCAAGCTAATGTGAAACTGTACTGTTACTACTAAAAAGAAAAAGTCAAAAGATTTCTTGAAATAAGTGATTTAGTTGTTGGACTACATGTTACTGCATGGTGTTACATTCATGCTCTGTTACAGTCATGCAGGATATCTCTTATGTGCGCACACAATAATAAACAGTCGTCAGTGTAATGCAACTTGCAGCATTGTCACATCTGTCTTTGTGATTGTCAGTTTAATTGCATTAGTTTTAGTGCTGGAACAAGCACCATTTTACAGTAGCTTATTATGATCAAATTACACAAAATTGTTGCACTCATCAAATCAGAACGAGATGTCTACATTGCTGAATCCAAACACATCAATCACTCTTTGGCTGCTCGTCAAATCCGTCCACTTCAGGGCTAAAAAATCATTACCAATTGATGTGATGGTGGTTGTACTGAAATACATCATTGTATAGTTTATACTTTGTGGTTTCTGTCACAGTTATCAGTGACTATTAAACTTACCTTTTAATTTTACTGAAAAAAAGCGATACAAATTTAATGCTAAAAGAAATCCCATCAAAACGACGTAGAATTACACGTTCATGCGTAAGATTCAGCTTTACTGTAGATTAGCTGTTGTGTCACTAATCCTCTTCAGTGTGTCTCCTGCTTGGCTTAAAAGACTGGCTCACTTGTGGCTCCTTTTTGCGATGTGCCTCTTCATCTCTGTCACCTCTTTCATTTAACAGCAGCGCTCACAGTTGTGCTTTTGGAAGACATGACTAATCGTCTCTCTCCCGCTGTCTCAGATCCAGCTGGTTGATGATGGGGCAGACACAACGTCTCCTGAGACACCTGAGCCCGGCACTGGCAAGGTTCCCAAACGAGGTGAGAACACACACAAACACACACACATCCAGATGGTCATATTTACAGGTCGTCTTTAGGATTCTGCTGGTACTGCTTTAGCAGTAAAATTTCAAAAAAATGCCAAAACACAGTAAAATCCAGTTGATCCTGACCTTTCAGAGCCTGAGCGTGTATGCCATATTTGAAACCAATGAGCAGGGTTTATTCTCACCTGCTCTCCTGCTGTTTCTCACTGTGGTTTAGATGGACAGCTGAAGATTTGAGATATAAAAGCACTTTGGTATGTTTAGTATCATGGATGCTGCCTGGTTTTACTTCTGTGATGAGTGAATAACAAGCAGAAGTTGTGGGTTTGAATCCCACGTACGGTAAGTTAGCCACCAGCAGATGTCATAGTCTTTAGATATTGGTGCCTGGCTGTTTCCACTTCTTTAATTGAATCTATGAAAAATGTTTAACAGGCATAAAATAGTTTTTTGTTTTTTTTGCACAAATAAGGTGATTTCAAAAGAGTCATTAGCTGAAAACGTGGCATGGTTTGCAGCATGTCCTTAGAAAAAAATTAGGCTGGATAAATGGAGGACAAAAGAAGTAGCAGGTCTAAAAAACAATGTACAGCAGATAAAACATTATAAGGAAATACATTATCATGTCATGTCTTATCAACTGAGGGAATTATGAATGTGGATCCCAATGTGGATATGAGATAGTAACACCCATATATGTGGACAACACATTAGTTTTTCTCCGCTAAACTAGTGATGTTTTAGTGGTAAACACTTTTTTGTAGAATTTTTGATAGACATCTCTGCCATGAAAAGGCAGATTAAATGAGACTGGACAGTTGATTCAGATGTAACCTGGCAACAAGACACTTTTCCATTTAAAGCAGCGACGCAAAGAAAAGGCCTTGAAACGCTGAGTGCTTCCGTAAATGCTGCTCTGCACCAAAATTCACAGGGAAAGATGAGCAGTAAGTGTAGCTGACAGGTATAAGTAATACCATTCAAAAGGCTCCAGTCTATTTAGGTGGGCTACTTTGAGCGTCCCACTATTACAGTTTATACTTTTTACACCCCATAAATATATTTTAAAAATGTCCATCTCTTGTAGTGGCACCTTTTTCAGTGAGTTTTCCATCCATTTACCATTATTGGAAGAGAGAGACATTGTTCAGATTATTACCATTACAGAAATCTTCCAGGATGCTTTTACCTGCTGCTGCAGTCGTCATGTTAGTCAGAGCCTTTAATTTGGAGCTCTGCCAGCCTGAAAGCCAGAAAGAAAAGTTATTGTCTTAAGATTTGGCTTTTCTCTGAAAGTGATCTGTAAAAGGGGCTCTGAAAGTGATGGTGAGATCACCAGCATACAAATAACACTTTCCTCCAACAACATGAGCAGGAAAAAAGGGCACGCAGAAGTGAATCTAAAATAAGGGCTCGTACAGGTTTCAACAGCTGCAAGTCCGTGTTGACCATCTGGTGATAGAACAATAAATCATGTCAACTATCTTTGCGTTATAACCTGCTCTGGGACTTTTATAACTGTTAAAGATTTTTATCTTAATGTTCTGGGAATGTGTGTCTTACTTTCTTTGTTTCTTCTTTATCTCTGCAGAAATCCTGGAGTCAGCCAAGTCTGCTAAACTGGTGAGTCAGATAACGCTGCACTGTGACGCAAAGTTTGTAGCAAATCAGAGGCAAACGTGACGGCTGATGCCTGGACACATGCACACACTCTCTCACACACACACACATACACACAGATACACACACAAACGCACACATACTAAAGTTAGTGCTGTGTGTTGCTGTTTATTGTTTGTGGATTTGCACTCTGCAGGGAGATTCATATGTGAGATATTTAATTCATTTCTGATGTCTGCTGTCAGACACGGTTGCATTTTCACGGGTTTTATTTGGCTCATGTGTTTATTAAAAACTGTCAAATATTACATGTGGCTCTTTCCTCACACAAATATTGAATAAACACTGCACATATACATCTGTAAATGTTTCCACTTCATTCAGCCTAATGTAATTATAGTTTGCTTTAAATAATATTCAATAATCCTTTTAGATCTGAGTTTACCAAGTTCAGTAATATGCTAAAGTAAGTTGTAGCTTTAGAGTGGAATTATTTCTTTCTGTCCAGTAGAGGGCGCTGCTTACTCACATAAGTCCAGTGTTACTCTGTGTGTTTGGTAGACACTAAGAAAAATATAGAAAAATCCAGCACATCAGAGTCAGGAGTAAAACAGCACTGATCGTGATTTTATCTAATTAACTAATTATTCATTTTGTAAATTTGACTTTTGACTTTAGGTCAAACTGACACTAAAATCCATTGCAGTCATTTTTTATAGGAATTGTTATATGTTCGGTAAATTCCCCTAAAATTAAGAGAAATCTGGTGCTGAAGAGAAGTAGCCTGGTTAAATTAACCTTAGACCTGCAGTCTAATAATATGCTTTAAGAATTCACTTTTGATGAAAACTCCAAAAGCAAACATGGTTTATGGATGTGACTATAGCGATAGTGATATATGGATATCTGCATTTAAAGCAATTTTGAGAAGTGTTGGGTTTGAGTTGAACTTAAAAGTTGTACACATAAAGGCAAAAAAATCTCTTTGCTCTTAAAGGTTAATCTGCTGACAGTCCTGGATTCGGATTAAAATGTCAGCATGCTCTGAGAATCTTTGAACAACCTGTATCATACCTGTAATCATAACTTTTAATAGTCTGTCAGGTGAAAACCAGAACAGAGGCATTGGATTTAAAAACTAGTTACAAATTAGTCACATTTAAATTACTTTTTTTTCTTTCTGTGACTAGTTATGTTGTTTTATTTATTCAAATTGTCCAGTCATTGTAAAAAGAAAGTTAACTGTAAGGTTTCATGTATGAGGACATAATAAAAATAATCTGGCCTTTAGTAAGTGTGTGGAAGAAACTGATGAAGTGAAAACAGTCACTTCAGGTTTTTGTTGCTAAGGGTGGTGCTAGAAGCCACTGAATCTACTGAGTGCACTTATGTTTTTAACACACTGCTTCAGTTTTTTTTTTTTACTCAGTTTTTGTTAAATATATTACGACTTGTACTGTGTCCTATTTATTGTTCATCTCAGGTTGTGTTGATCTAATTTTAAGTCCTGGTAAGGACCAGATAATCTTTTATGTCCTGATATATAAAATCTTGCCCTTGAACGAACGTGTACTTCCTGTTTACAGAACAGAGTTCATGTACTTTATTTGTGGGATCTCATTGTTTCTATTTTTACTGCCTGTGTCATACTGAAATAAATGCAAGAATATTTTATTTTGTTGACCAGCCATGGGGAAATGGCTGAATCAAATTAACAATAGGAAATGAAAATATTTTTACACAAAAGTGTAGTTTAATGTGTTTTTTGAGGTTTTTAATGTGGAGAAAATGAACAAAATGAGAATGAAGAAGTGAGTATGAAGAGATTTGTGTTTGTGAAAGTTATTGAGGTCCAACACACAGGTCCAAACCACCACAGTTCCCATCACTTCCGGCATGTCGCTGACAAACTCCTGATTTTTAACCTTCACCCTCCCTCCCTCCTCCTTCCTTTCCTCGTCTCCTTACCTTCTTTGACCAACACAGCGAGGAGTGAAACCCAAAAAGGTGCTGCATGTTTCTCTAACCTCGGTACAGTGGTAATGTTATGATGATGATGATGATGATGACTGTAGTAACCGTGGTAACCGTGGCTCTGAACGGCCTCGCTGCTGCATGGCAACAGAGCCTCACCCCTCATTTTACCCATGATTCCTCGCAGCCTACCACACTGCCATCTCAGGTCTTTGTACTGAAGCGCTCTGTGTTTGTATGAATGAAAGCTGTGTCCCATCCCCTCACCGCTCTCTCTGCTCTCTGTTTGCATCAGTGCAGCTGTGCCACATTGTCTGTTTGGGCTTCTGCTTCCTGTGCACATTCAAACATGCTAAGTTAACTAAGTTTCCAAAGGTTTTTCAGCAGTATCAGACTCCAGGAAACCTGAGGGTAGTCTGCAGTGGTTCCTGGATGGCCCTTAGGGGCTTCATTAAAAAATAAAAAATAAAAAAAAATCAATAGTTACCACTTACCAATAGTTACTGCCTCTGCAAGGTCACGTCTATAAAAGTAAAATGACACACATGATCTAACAAAAAGGATAAAAAGCAGCCCATCTTTATTATATAACTATCTTAGGCTTCAGACCAGGGATGTCAAACAGATTTTACACTGAGCTGCCTTTTTTGTTTAGGTGGGCCAGAATGGTGAAAATTCTCGTTGTGTCGATGTAAAGAAGTTTAACTGCACATTTAATCTCCACTATATCAAATTAGGAAAACGAAGTACAACTTCAACAGTGTCTCAGATTTTCTACATCATAAAGAAATCCATCAGGACAACTTTTACGACCCTCCTCCACTCACTAAAGCCATCGTCTGCTGTTTGGCTGGCATGATGGGAGGATTGTCAGGTCACCTGTGTCCTGCAGGCTGTAAAAGCTGGCCCAGGTGAACTGCTCGGTCTCTCTCTTCCACTCCACCTGTTAGTGATCTCTGTGTGTTGGTTAGGTTAAGTTTAAGTAACATTCTTGTTTGAACTCCCTTCTTGTCTCCTACTTTGATCCAGTTTGTGACAACAACTCTTTGAACTTGAATTGAAAAGGTTCTGGCAGCATGTTTTACCCACACTGTCCTGTAATTATAAACCAGAAAGTTTTTGTTAATTCACAGAATGTGTCCTGTTATTTTACTGTGGACACACACTGTAAAAAAGAAGAAAGAAAAAAGTGTAGAATAGACAATGAAAAAACTGGAAATTGTCTCATTTAACTGTTTTTCTATTGGTTAGTTACTTTGATGTAGTATGAATGGCTGAGGGAAGGCCATAAAATTGATGAAAATACAGTTAAGTTAAGTTTAAAATTCCTCCAAAGACTCGCCAGATTGGAGTCTTTGCCAGGCCGTTTCTGGCCCCCCGGCCTTATGTTCAACACCTCTGCTTTTGATTGGCAGCTGATAATTTTACTTCTAAATAAGAAGATTAATTCATAAAATAAAAATAACTGTAAAGATCAGGACATGTTTTGGGGTTCATGGGTTTTGGTCCTGCCCTCTCATTCACACCACTGTCACTTTTGGGATATTTCTGCTTTGTCTAGATACATAAGTTGTATATTCATGCATTTTTGATAACATTAACAGATCTTACAACTTATTATGGGAGTCAACCATTTTTAATTAAACCCTGAAGTCCCTGTTTTTGTGAAGGAGATGGATCAGTTCCGTCTCTGGACTTGGAGATTATTATGTTGAAAAGTCCAGTGTCTAGTCTAGATTCTTGAATGAAAGCCTCACTAAATCACTTGAATTTGTCACTAACTAAAGCATTAGTATTAAAAGAAAAAACTAAATGAAATCGGTCTTTGGTGTGACCGTCACCAAGTTTTCAAGGTTGCTTCAAGCATCTTAGAGAACTCACCACAGTTCTTCTGAATTTTCATGTTATCCCACACTGAGTCCATGATGCAGACTTCACTGCTCTGTGAGGGCCAGACTATCTGTTGCACGACTCAATAATATTGTCAGTAAAGGTCTTTATTAAGGACAGGGTGGTGTATGTTATCTGTTACACAATAATTTTGAGACCAGCCACGAAGTAAGAAAATATAATTTCCTCATAATATTGTATTTGTTCCCACCCGTCTATCATTCTATCCAAGCTGGCGGTCTGCTGTTCTTTGTCATTCCTGGCTGACTCATACATGCAGGCGTTCCTTGAAAATGTCAGAATGCAACTGAGGTGAAATGAGCTGCCCTCCTGCCTGCAGTAACCTGCAGAGTATAGATTTCCTGTCAGCTCGGTTCTTCTTTATCGTCTCCTGGTCTGCATCTCCTCCTTGGCAGGCTGACTTTGAACATCAGGAGGGAACTTTAAAGCAGGAGGATTAAATGTTCAGTCACAGAGTCCGTGAAACTGAGGAAGAATAGGAAATGTTACAGACGAGAGCGAAATGGAAACTCAGTGAAGTGAAATGCTTTTGTACTGCTGTCTGTCACAGACTTAGCCATTTTTTTTTTCTCAGCTGAGTGTTCAGGGTTATTTATGCTTTCTGGACAGTAATTTTATCTCCTTTTGTTTAGTTGAAGCTGCACTGCAGTGACCTCAGAGGCAACGATCCTCCCTCTGTGTGCTGGGAAAGCAGGAACCTGATACATCTCCACCCATCTCAGCATCCACTCTGTCTGTCGGCCTCTATCACTCCATCACTCTCAGAGTAGCACTTAGTCGGTGTGCTGGAAAGAATTTGAGTGGATTATGGAAAAATATGTTTAATATTCAAACAGGACAGTTTTCTCTAAGCTGCACTGTAATAGATACTCATAAGCAGTTTTTCTTTCTGCCTCAGCAGCCTGACGCCCTGTTGCTTGTTTTGTTTTTTTCTCTCCACAATCAGATTCCTAATACTCTTAAACATCGCCTGTTTACTAAAACCTCATTGGACATTTTCTCCCAATGTTTTTTTTTGCCCATGACGTAAAAGTATTTGAGGAATAAAGCTCAGAACTAATCAGCGTATCTTATACTTTATGGATTAATCCTCTTAGAGATCCCTCTCTCTTCCTGCTGAGCTGTTGGTGCAGAGCAACAGATTAGTGGAACTGAGGAAGATATCACGGTAGCTTCCTCGGACAGCTCTTTAGGAGACTGTCGAACTATTAAATCCCCCTTTTTAAATGAAGAAAAATTCCTTTTGCTACAGTTAATGTTACTTTTAAAGTTTGGATCTTATCACGATGCTGTCATGATGTTTTCATTTCCGAGTTTTACGTGAGGCTTTCTCAACCTCTGTACTCTGCATATATCTCTATGTAAAGTGAGCACGGTTAGGCGCAGTTCAAAAATAGCAAGACTCACTAACAAAGGTATACCTTATAAAGCCACTCAGGTGGCGACCCCCCCACCCCTTTTGTTTTTCTCAGCCTCATTTTGATGAACCTTTTGAGGAGCGTTGCTAGGAGACAAGAGAGGCTTGCATCAGCATGGCTGCTCATTTTTCCCTCTCACCTCCATTTACAGCCCCGCCCTCCTCTTCCTCACATCATCTCTTTCCTCCCCTGTCTGTCCCCAATCACCACTTCACACCCATCCCTCCCTCTCCCTCCCCCTCTGTCTGTCTGTGTTAGAGGTAGTGATGAGTGGGTGAGCAGCAGGGAGGGAGGAGGGCACACAGTGATGTAATGCAGAAGCAGCTGACAAATCCCAACAAGCAGAGAGAGAGAAGAGGGGGGGAAATGAGACAGAGGGTTGGAGAGGGAGGTTAGGGGAGGAGAGGCGTCTGTGTAGCAGGAAACGGCAGCAGGCTGGAGGCTCGCAGCACAGGGATGTTCAAGTCCTAATCAGAGCCGAGAGCAGAAGAGAGGTGCTGACAGAGGGCGCCGGCAAATGGATTATGAGAGAAAGAGGACATAAAGGAGGACGATAGCAGGAGGAAGGGACGAACAGAGAGAGGGAGGGGGAGCCTGGGAATAAATCGCCGCGGCCATTTGCACCACTGCAGCTCCCCGGCCTGAGCCGCTGCCTGTCTGACTGTTCAGCTTCAGCTTTCCGCCTGTCTGTTCTGAACCCGCTGTCTGTGGATCTTTGCCTGTTTTATCAGCTTCCTGTTTGTGTGTGTGTGATTGTTTCTGGGTGACTGTGTGTGTGTGTGTGTGTGTGTGTGTGTGTGTGTGTGTGTGTCTTCTTCTCTTGCAAAAATGATGAGACAGACTCCTGCACCCCGGAAGGTACAGAACTCCATGTGATGCTCTTTTTCTGTTGGGTTTCTTGTGTTGTTATCATCCTTTTGGTTTTGCTGGCTGAGCTGTTGTAAAGGTCATGTGTCCTCATTTTGTTTAAGGTGGAAATTGCCTTTTTTTTCTCCCCATTGTTGCTCAGACCATTGATATTTAATATTCCCAGCATAAAAGTAAAAGTGTTTGCAGCTCAGCTTTGCTCTTTCTTTGACTTCAAAGTTTATTTTGCTCGTGTTGTCCATGCTTCTACACGTATTTGCAGTTGTTGTGTTGCCGTGTTATCATATTTATCGTTTTATTTAGTCTCATCATGCGGAAGCTAGGTATTACTCATGACTATACGTTGATTTTCATCACTGTTTGCAGATGTGGCAAACAGGCAGATGTGGTTTGAGTACAGTTTGTTCTGGGAACTACAGCATAACACTGTGGTTTAAGAGGACGGCCAGATCTTAGGTGGTACAGCTATAAGCTAGGGCGAGCTTCTGCTGGATGGTAGTGCTTTAATCCAATAAAGAGCAATAACTAGCCAAAGCCCAGATGGAGATGGATATGGATTCAGTGTACTGAGGGCAGATAGTGGAAGGTAATGGGAGGCAACAGATCATTTTGCATGAATATGGTAGAAAGGACACAAGTGTCTGGTCAGGCTTGGGTTAAATGGTCACCTGACTAGTTTAAATGCTAAACTAATCATCGTAGACGTACTTTAATATGAAGTGATAACCACAAGAAAAGATTAATATTGTTAACTGTAGACTTATTGTAGCAGTGCCCCAATGCTTCAGAATTTTCTGGTATTATTATAGATTGTTTCCTCTGTAATTTAACACTAATTATAGGTAACAGAGACGAGGGTTAACTGGTACACTTGTAATTTATTATAAATCTTTTCCATGTGCAATTCTACACTTGAGTAGTTTGCAGTGTTTTAGTTTTTTCTTCTTTTTAAAATTTGTACCACCTTTTTTCAGACTATGATTTTAATCTGCTGAATAGTGATAGCCTTTCTCAGTTTCATATCATTGTAAAATAATTAAGTCATATACCCTAGGCCTAGAGATCAATCTATGAGCCCCTGATAACCTTCGGTCAGTGGGGGGAAAGATTTGTTTTTACTAGTCGAATGTTGGAGGTTTTTTTGCTGTTAGTAGCTGAAGTTGGGTTACAAGCGGTATACAGTGCTGCACCAAGCACCTCCTCGCAGACTGTAGTTTTTATGAAAGATGCCAGCTTGTTTGCATACATTCCCCCAAATACTTGCTAAGCAGTAGTAAAACTGCAGAGTGTGACACAAACCATAAATGGAAGTAAAAGTAAAAGTTTACAATGCGCTCGTTTCATTCCCTTATTTTGGAGGCTTTCCCAGTTTGCGTAAGTTTCACTACTGGCAAGTGTTTGCAGACAAGTTGGTATCTCCCATGAAAACTGTGGTCGACCGTGGCAGTCTACTATTGTGGTGCAGCAATTTTGCAACTGGTTTCAACAACCACTTGCCAACCCACTGAGGAATACACATTCCTCACAGGCGGTTGTTGGCTGGTCTATAGGCCAGGATGACTGAAGACTTGTGGACAAGATACCATGGACTTTATAGTTTGACTGCATTTGTCATTGTCGTCCTTGAGGTAGAAAATCAAAAATAGTGAGACCCATGTCTGTTATACAGTGCAAAGTGTTTCTTTACATGCTTAACTGCAAATCCTGCCATCCACCCTGCTGTGTGGCATGCCTGAAACACATGTTGTACCTGAATGCTGCTGTTACCTCAGCAGTATGAATGTAGTTCAGCAGAAATGAAGCTAACTGAGATACAATGCGGTCATTGAGGTCACAGCGGCTGTACCAGTCAGTGTCTCTGTTGTTGCCAAGGCTGCGGTCATATGGGTGAATGAGATGAGACCCGGAGATCAGCTAAGACAATAAAGATCATTAGAGAAAGAGCAGAGATCTGTGTAGATGTTATTATGATAGAGGATAATAATATAAGTAGAGGAGGCGTCTTGTCAAGAATAATACATTAATAGGGTTTCAACTGTGAGCGAAGCAGCAAATATTCAAGGATTCCCTAAAGTCATATCAGCTTCATCGACCCATTTTCTCCTTGTTTTTATTTTTTTCTGTGGTCTTTCTTTACTATGACTTTGCCTTGAATCACTAATCCTGGCTGTTTGTTTCCTTCCCTTCCCTCCTCTCCTCCTGCTGCCCTTTGACCTTTACCTGCTTCCTCTCCTCCTCTTCTTCAGACCACAGCTAGAAGGCCAAAGGTGAGCCCAGTCTTCAACATCATCAGGGTTTCCACCTCCTGTCAGCCTGCAATATTTAAACATGTGATTGTTATTTTCACTTTGAGGCAGATCAGATTTATGCACATAACTGCTCGTTTATAACACAAATCGTATTTTTGTTTAAAAGCATACAAATGTTCTTTATATTCCACTTTAATCTTACAGATTTTACACTTTTATTTGATCAAGACTAACTTATGTGAACACTCCATTTATTCATCTAAAGTTTGCTTTATTTCTTATTGCTTTCCATCTGCTGCACACCAGTTCCCATTACTGTTTTTCATATATTTTCACAATATTTTCAGAACTTCATAAATAATTTAATGAAGCTAAAGACAAGTCCTATTTTCACTTTTGTTACATTTGTTTTGTCATAGGTGATTTGTTAGAGAAGCAAAGTCCAGTCCCAAAGTTAAATTAGGAGCACAGCACAAAAGTGGTGAACAATCCCTAATTTCTTTATATTTTCCTTGGAAATGGGAAATGGGTGCAGTGATTAATTAAATTATGTGCAAACATGAAATAAAATGCAGCATAAAAGGCAGAAACTGTGTTTGTAGAATTAAATTAAATACTTTGAAATATTTGTTATGCCCATGTTTTATTCTTCAACTCTCAGCAATTTTTTATTATTATTATTTATATATTTTATTATATACACTACTGTATTTTTTTTTTGTTGCAGTCTGTTAGTAACAACGTGCTTAATGGTACAGTTTAAAAGTTGTCCTGTGTGGATGCAACACTGGCTCTCACCGTGTCCGGACTGGGTGAAAAAGCGCCCAGTGTCCAAAGAAAAACGTTCAAAGACCTTCAGAAAGTCTGAAGAACAAGTCAGGCTCCTTGGAAAGAAAATATAAAGAAATGAAGGGTTGGCTCAAGACTTTTCCACAGTACTGTAACTCAGTCAGATGCAGCTGTTAAGATTTCTCATGGTGCTTGTAGGCATCACATCCTGAATCACAGCTGTCAAGCTAAAAAACGACAATAATTAAATGCAGTAGGCTTTCAGAGGGACACTTTTTTGGCCTCATCTACACACACACTCTACTGCTTTCTGCAAAGTGTTTCTTTTTTTTTTTTTTTTAATCTTGTTGTTCTCAATTCCTTCAGCAGCCCAGCCGGCCTGCAGGAGGGAAGGGAGCTGCATCTGGCTCGGCTTCAGCCTCTGCTGGGGAGATGAGCAGCAGCGAGCCTAGCACGCCGGCACAGACTCCCCTGGCCGCTCCGGTCATCCCCACCCTCCACTCCCCTGGAAACCCTCCAGCCCCCACCCCCAGCAAGGTCAGTGTCTGCGTCAGAAGTTCTATTCACTCTGCATTGGTCACATATGATGTGTTTTACTGAGTGTTTATCTATTTATTTTTCTTTTAATGTTTATTGACTAGGAAGCTTCTGTGGCAGCACTTAGTCCACAAGTGTTTATGTTAATGAGCAAAGCCTGCTTAAAAAGGCCCTCTGCTTAAAAAGGCCCTGGACTCTGAGTATAACCCACATGAGCACAGCGAAGGAGTAAAATCAGATGTGACAACTTTGGCAGTATCTCTCCTCTAAATTTAAATGTATTTTTTGACCCGGCTGTCACTTTGTATTGACATCATCAAGCAGAGTCAAAACGAGAGCCGAAGGCCTGAACCGCTTTTTAGGCAACACGACAAAAATATCTGTAAAATAAGAGGAAAAATTCACAAAGTGTACCTTTTTGTTTATTATCTGTGTTAATGCGCTGATGACAAATCAACTAATCCACCAAGATCTTCGTTTGTGTCTCTCATTGTCTTATGCATTTTTAGTTGAATTTAAATGTCAGAGATTATCACATTAACTTTTTGTAAAAATCGCTGTGAGTGTTTTCTTTTTAATTTTAAAGTGGGGGTAATCGTTCTAATTGGTATTTTGTCCCCTTAGGAAGATGTCACTATGGAAACACAGGTGCAGCGAGGTGGTGTGATGTGATGTTTCTGCACTTGAAGTATTGAAGTGTTGTTGTGCTCTCACTAACGTTTTAATCTGCTGAAGCGTGACTCTCTTTTTAACCTGCGTTTGTGCAGTGATTGTCTCTGCTGCATGATTATTACAGGATTCAGAGAGTGTTTAGAGGAGTGTGATTATCTGCAAGGATGTGCATACTGGATGTGTGATACAGCATGTGTGTGTGTGTGCTTTCTCTCCACAGGTGAATTTTCTGCACGTTTAATATTTAATGTGCAAGTGCTGCTTACACAAGGAGAAGGCTTAAAACCTGATCCACTGCTTTCAGTCTTCACTCTGAAGAATCATTAAAGAGAAATGATTCATTTAAAAAAAAAGAAAGAAAATGGAGCAAGTTTGACACTTTTTGTGTTTTAGAGTGGTTTCCTGTTTTTTAATATGCGTTTATTTAAATCTCACTTTCCCCCTTCATCTTGTCCATATAACTGTTACCTAGGAGGAGGAGGCGCTGCGTAATCAAGTGAAGGACCTGGAGGAGAAGCTGGAGACCCTGAAGATGAAGCGCACGGAGGACAAAGCCAAACTCAAGGAGCTGGAGAAGCATAAGATCCAGCTGGAGCAGCTGCAGGAGTGGAAGACCAAGATGCAAGAGCAGCAAGCTGAGCTGCAGAAACAACTCAAGGAGGCCAAGAGGGTAAGGAGCCACAGATGGAGGAGGAGGGAAGGGGTGCAGTGTAGATGCCCAGGCTGAGCTGAAAAGTGCTAAAAAGCAGATTATACCTTCTTACTTCCTGCAAAATTATTATTAAAGGATCAGATTTTTTTAAAGGTTAAAAAGAAGCAACAAAAACAAATGTGTTTGCAAATAAGTATAAACAACTAGTTTATAACTGGCTTTAAATGTGGGGAAAAAGTATATGATTTGCATGCAGTTATTTAATGCTTTGTTAAAACTAAGCTTTTCTGTGTGTAGGAGGCCAAAGAAGCTCTGGAGGCAAAGGAGCGTTACATGGAGGAAATGTCGGACACAGCGGACGCCATCGAGATGGCGACGCTGGATAAGGAGATGGCTGAGGAGAGAGCAGAGTCTCTGCAGCTGGAGGTGGATTCCCTCAAGGAGAAAGTGGATGAGCTCACCATGGACCTGGAGATCCTCAAGCATGAGATTGAGGAGAAAGGTACTGAAGATATATCTTTAAAAAAAAATCCCCCTCTTGCCCAAGCTCGGGTCCTCTACGAGAGGCCTGGAAGCTTGAGGGTCCTGAACAGTATCTTAGCTGTTCCTAGGATTGAGCTCTTCTGGGCAGAGAGCTCCAATGTTGATCTGCTGGAGCCACTCTTCTATCTTGGGAGTCACTGCACCTAGTTCTCCGATTACCACTGGGACCGCTGTTGCCTTCACATCTTCTCGAGCTCCCTCCCTGAGCCCTTAGTATTTCTCAAGCTTCTCGTGTTCCTTTTTCCTGATGTTGCTGTCATTTGGAACCGTCTTCTTCTGTGTGTCTTGACCTCGGGACTTCCAGGCCATACTACTATGCCATGTATGCATCCTGGAGCTTTACTAACCCTAATCTTTAGACTCCCTCCTCTAGGTTAGTCTCAGTAATCGTCGAAAAGATAGGGCTTCAATCTCTCTTGTCAAACGTCAATCTCTAGCTGTGAGAGCTAGAGACTGGAAGAAAGAAGGGCCTGGAACTACTAGTTGTTTCGCCGTCGTTGTTCAGTAGTAGCCTGGACACCGCCACTAGTAGCTAGCTTTACCACTATGCCACTGGATACTTTTATATATATGCTGGATACAGACGCCCCACTGATGGAAATGAACCATCTGAGTCTGGGTTTTAAAGTATGTAAAATGAACATAAATTTAGAGTAAAGTTTTCAAACTTTAATGACGAGCTTTACTCTTTTTGTTTTTGGGTTTCTGTCAGGTTCAGATGGTGCCGCCTCCAGTTACCATGTGAAACAGTTGGAGGAGCAGAACAGCAGGTTGAAGGAAGCTCTGGTCAGGTAGGTCCGCTGATGTCTTCATGAAAGCCACGATTATAACGAACTGAACTTTAAATCAGAACTTTATGAGCTCCAAACCACTGATGCATATTTTCTGTGTCCAGGATGCGTGACCTGTCTGCATCAGAGAAGCAGGAACATGTGAAGTTGCAGAAGCAGATGGAGAAGAAGAACGTGGAGCTTGACTCTCTGAGAAGCCAGAAGGAGAAACTGCAGGAAGAGATGAAAGCGGCAGAAAAGACCATCGATGAGCTGAAAGAGCAGGCGAGTGGACCTTATGACTGAGCTGCATCTTTCTGACTTGTCACACTGTAGAGGAAGTGAAAGCTCCCCCAGGCCTGTGATCTTTAAATTTGTGCAACGTATAACAGCAGAAAAACAACATGTGCTCTGTTTCAGGTGGATGCAGCCTTAGGCGCAGAGGAGATGGTGGAGACTCTGACAGAGAGGAACCTGGACCTGGAGGAGAAAGTCAGGGAGCTGAGAGAGACGGTCACTGATCTGGTGAGTGAGAATCGCCCAGAACAAACATGGCGACAAACTGAGCAGGTTAATAAAAAATCCCAAAGTGATTTTCAGTCCATAAACACTGGCCCACCTGCATACATTTATATTAACAAGGTCTGAGAAAACTGCAGTGCTGCTGTTTGCTGACCCATTTCATTAATAGTATGGGGCTGGGGTAACTAAAATGCATTTGGTGCCCTCTGGTGTTTGTCATCATTGCAGCTTAAAGTGTTCCTTTGGTGCGCACTGACCTCGACCAGTGATCCTACAGAAGAAACTCATCCAGTCTGCCTGCACCAGTCATTAAAGAATGACAAAAGTGTCTGAAAGTATTTCAGATCACTGCACAATCACGGAAATATACAAGAAAACAGATCCCAGCTTAAAGAAACTTTAGCGCACGTTGTTTATTCCAAGAATAAACGAAACATGAGCGATGAAATACCAGCTGTAAAATCTCATAATTATCACACAAAAATCAGTTGATCTAGAAAAACAGTGACAGATTTCAAAAATCAAATTCCAAAAAAGGAGGTGACCCTGATTGTTTGTGATCATCTCCTTTGTGCAGGAAGCTATAAATGAGATGAACGACGAGCTGCAGGAGAACGCCAGAGAGACAGAGCTGGAGCTGAGGGAGATGCTGGATCTGGGAGCAGCGAGAGTCCGGGAGGCAGAGAAACGAGTTGAAGCCGCACAGGAGACCGTAGCCGATTACCAGCAGACCATCAAGAAGTACCGCGAGCTCACGGCTCACCTACAGGTAAGCAGAGGAAATGTGTAAAACGTGTTTTCACATCTAACCTGTTAATCGTGTGTAGGTGTCCTACAGTCAGTCACGATTGTTCTCATGCGTTTGCTGCAGGAGGTGAACAGAGAGCTGACCAGCCAGCAGGAAGCCTCAGCAGAGCTGCAGCAGCAGCCGCCAGCAGAGATGTTTGATTTCAAGATTAAATTTGCAGAGACGAAGGCCTACGCCAAGGTCAGAAACAATAACAGGCTTTTGGTCTGAATAATAAGTAGCTTTCATCCTCTTTGCACATGGATTTAGGTTGCCTTTGTAAATCAAAACTTCCGATTTTAACTTTGGAGCTAAACAAAACGTCTAATGTCTGTGTCTGTTTGTGCGTTTTAGGCTATTGAGATGGAGCTGAGGAAGATGGAGGTGGGTCAGGCCAACAGACACGTTTCTCTTCTGACCTCCTTCATGCCAGAGTCCTTCCTCCGTCACGGTGGAGACCACGACTGCATCCTGGTGTTGCTGCTCATCCCCAGACTCATCTGCAAGGTAAAAGCCACTGCATCTTTTAGAAACAGGAAGAAGAGACTTGCTCTTCGTGAGGTTTAAACATGTCTTTTTACCTGTTTACGTGTCTTTTAGGCCGAGCTGATCAGCAAACAGGCACAGGAGAAATTTGACCTGAATGAAAACTGTGTGGAGCGAGCCGGCTTAAAGGGAGCTTTGGGTGAGCAGCTGAGCTTCGCGGGTGGTCTTGTGTACTCGCTCAGCCTCCTGCAGGCCACGCTGCACAAATACGAGCAGTAAGTTTCACCACAGACTCTGAACTAAAGATTAAACAGCTGATAGGATAGCCTGAGAGATGACGGATGCGTTGTAATTGTATTTTCAGTGTGAATGCCCTGTGCCTGATACTGTGTTTCACTGCTTTCGAAGAAATAATTTTTTCAGGGGTTGCCTGTTATTAGAATAACTCCTTCATGTTCCTACATACACTCTTCTTGTGCTTGTCAGAGCTCTGTCTCAGTGCAGCGTGGAGGTCTATAAGAAGATCGGCTCTCTGTACCCGGAGATGAGTGTGCATGAGCGATCTCTGGACTTCCTTATTGACCTGCTGCACAAAGACCAGCTGGATGAGACGGTCAACGTGGAGCCGCTTACCAAGGCCATTAAATATTATCAGGTACACACAAAGTTAATGCAAGATTATTATAACTGTGTTTCATTAAAACATCAAGTATTTAATGTCCAATATTCTGCCTAATTTTCATTGTTATAGTATATTTTCCTGCATTCTATTACAAAATTCATTTGCATTATGATGAAAACATATAATTTAGACTCCTGCTGCTTGTTTAATGATATTTGTCCTTTTTCAGCACCTGTACAGCATCCACCTGGCAGATCAGAATGAAGACTGCACCATGCAGCTGGCCGATCACATCAGAGTGAGTACCAATATCACCTGCACTCTCCGAGGAATCTGTAGGAAGTTTATAAACTACATCGGCCCTGTGTCAATCTTTGTTTCATGTATTTTTATTAAGCTGCATCTGTTTCTGCTACTTAAAGAAAATAGACTTCACTGGTTACTTATGGCTTATGTTCATGTGCAGTTTACCCAGAGTGCCTTGGACTGCATGGCTGTGGAGGTGGGTCGTCTGCGGGCGTTCCTGCACGCGGGTCAGGAGAAAGCCGACCTTGCCGTGCTGCTGAAGGATCTGGAGACATCCTGCAGCGACATCAGGCAGTTCTGCAAGAAGATCCGTCGCAGAATGCCTGGAACCGATGCGCCCGGCATCCCAGCGGCGCTTAGCTTTGGACAGCAGGTAACCATGGTGGCCAAACCATCAACTTAAAAAACAAACCAAAAAACCCCAAATTTTTGGTGCGAGTCACAGTAAAAACAACAACAAAAAAAAAACGGGTTTTCATTTTGTGTTTGCTTTCTTTATATCCTACCTTTTTACCCAACAGGTGTCAGACACTCTTTCGGACTGCAGGAAACATCTGACCTGGGTGGTGGCAGTCCTGCAGGAAGTGGCAGCAGCTGGAGCTCAGATGATGTCACCTCTTGGTGAACAGGAGGGGCTGTCTGCCGTCAAACTGGAGGACGTGGCGTTTAAAGCTGGAGAACAAGTACGTACCTTAATACTGAACTGACCGGGACATATATGCCGGACACTGCTTAGCTTCAGGAATGTAAAGAGTAAATTAGTCATATCGATTAAGTGCAAAAATTTTTATCGCAGAATTCTTACTTTGTTGCCAGAAAATGAAAAAAAATACAGTAACAGCGACAACAGTTTCCATAAGAAGTCATTTTTCAGTGACAATTATTGGAAGATTTGCAAGCTAGCCATTTTTTGAATGAACTCATCGTGAGCTGAGAAAGTGTTCATGTAATGGTAACTATTATAAAAGTCTCACCTGCTAATGGAAGGAGTTTGACTTTGACTTTTGTTGTGTGTCTGAACATGTTTATGGACCCACTGACTTGACAGGCTCCTGGACATTCATGATTTTGTTTCCAGATCTATGGATCCCAGGGTGCCAACCCCTACGAGTATCTGCGACAGTCCTGTAGCATCGTCATAGCAACCATGAACAAGATGGCGACTGCTATGCAGGAGGGAGAGTATGACTCAGAGAAGCCTCAAAACAAGGTAATTAGCTTAGTGTGGGGCCACTGTGAAGGTGTGTCGGTATATTAGTTCTGGCTTTGTGAACCCAGAATATTATTTATCACATTACTGTCTTTCAACCCAGAACCCTCCGCCAGTAGAAGTGCGAGGGGCAGCTCTTCGAGCAGAAATCACAGACGCAGAAGGACTCGGCTTGAAGCTGGAGGACAGAGAGACGGTCATCAAGGAGCTGAAGAAGTCTCTCAAGATCAAGGTAGAAAGAAGCAGCAAATTCACAAATAAAAACATAGTAAACACATAACTGCTGAATGATTTGTCAGGATACGGTTTATGCAGCTGAAATGGAAGATGGTTTATATTCACCTGCATCTGTTTTCATTTCCTGAGTGGGTTTGTGTGCTTTTTCAGGGTGAAGAGCTGAGCGAGGCGAACGTACGTCTCAGCCTGCTAGAAAAGAAGCTGGACAGTTCATCCAAAGATGCAGATGAACGTGTTGAGAAGATCCAGACTCGACTGGATGAAGCCCAGACTCTGCTGAAAAAGAAGGAGAAGTAAGAAGAAAAACAAGTCTGAGATTTAGATCACGAGGAGATCTACAGCTGTGTGACGTTGTCCTCTCCTCCGCAGAGAATTCGAGGAGACGATGGACGCTTTGCAGGCCGACATCGATCAGCTTGAGTCGGAGAAGGCCGAACTGAAGCAGCGAATCAACAGCCAATCAAAGATAACCATCGATGGGCTGAGAGGAACCGGGCCGTCAGGAATCGCTTCCATTGTCACAGGAATGGCCGGAGGTGAGTGAAGCAGCTGCATAACCACATACAGATGTAGCTCTAAGAGATGTTCCAGCTGCTCTCAGTGGTTCTCTGGTAATAGATAAATTCCCTCTTTAACTAACCCCCCCCCCCCCTACAGTCAGACTGGAGGATTGATGCAGAGTTTTGTGGTTATTTATCATGATTTTAACTCCAGTTTAATGCCTTTCCTCAACAACCAATGATTCTTCTCTTTCTCTCTGTATAACTCTTCTTTAATTCCTCCTCTTATTTCACCTACTCATTCATCAGAGGAACAAAAAGGTATCCAATTGCTTCTATTGGCATCTGTTGTGATGATGCATGCTATTTAATTTATTTGTCTTTTTACTTTTAGTGGTTCACTTGCATGATTTGCGAGGAGTTAAACATGACACGCATGTTTTATTCAGGGTGGCTGCAGGTCCGCAAATTCCAAGGTGTCGGGGAAAACAAACCAATTCACTACAAATAATCATACCACTAAACTGGGAAGTTGTAGCACAAGAAAGAGCTTTGAATTAATTTGAAATAAATAAACTGATCAAACAGCAACAGAATGGGTACTGAGAAAAATGTACCCATATTGTTTGTGTTGTTGTCAGTATCTAAAAGTCTTAGATACTAAAAACGACTTGCAGGAAGTCGTTTTCGTGTTTGTTTTGACACACACACCATGTCCCTCCCATGTTTTTAAGGACGTCTGCTCATTATTTATGCATATGTTTGTATGCAAGTCAGTCAGTATGCACAGAAATGGCATCTGCCAGATAAATGCAGTGGAAGAAAAAGTTTAGAACTTGAGTAGATGTATGTTTGCTTCCACCGCTGGGCACTTCTAGCATGCAAAAGGATTATTTACTTATTCATCAGAACTAAACGTTAAAGACGAGAGTGCAGAGCTGTGGTCAGAGGGTCAAATGAATGTGAAAATACTGCAAACATTCTGGTCTAAATAAAGTTTTGGCTTCACATTTCCTCTCATGGTTCACAGCGAACATGATGTCAGGTGTCGGCTCTGGATCGGGTGTTCAAGTGATCGACTCACCTCTGCTGACTCAGCAGATCGAGGCTCAGAGGCTCTGCATCAAACACCTGAAGAACGAGAACAACAGGCTGAAGGTAACGAACGTCTCTCCACCACCTCAGTGTGCGACGGATGCAATAGTGACGTCACACTGTTGACCTGCAGAAGTTACACAAATAACTGAAGAGTGATATTATTCCGTCATTAAAAACACAAAAAATATGGTAAAAAGCTGAGATTTTGCCCCGACTTCCACATGGTTTTGGGCTTTTTGGGTTAAGATCACCACCCCTAAAATTAGATGGATTAAGTTATTAAATCCGCATGTCCTTAAATGTTTAACTTTGAGCTCCTCTGTACTGGTATCTCTTGTTTACAATACAATAGCCTCCATTTAAAGAATGCTTTTAATTGCACTGCTAGCCTGTCAGTCTCTGTGGCATTTACCTTTTATTCAGCAGCAACATGTTTTCACCAACAGGCGGAAAAGATGCGTGCTCAGCTCGCCTCTCTGCCACCTCTCAGTGTGACCAAGCTTCCCTCCAAAGACGGACGCCCTGAAGTGCTCTCCAGCGCCCTCTACCGCAAGACCGACCAGCTCCTGGAGACACTGCTGCAAATGAGTGCCAATGTCAAGGTGGTGGACATCACTGGAAAATCTCCTGGTGTGTGACATAAATATTTGACACTTTGAAGCTGATTAAAAATTACTTTTACAGCCAGAGAGTTTAGTAAGTAAAGTGTATTTATATGACATTTTTCAAATCAAAATGCTTTACAATAAAAAAAACAAAAACAAAAAACTAAGTAAATTATCAATGACAGTGTAAGAAGCAGCGGAAACAGAATAACTAGTTGAGTGAAGAACATTTTCTAAATGTGTTCATTAACGTGCAAAGAAAACAGAAATGTTGTCCCACATATCTCATATCTCACCAAGAGTAATCATTTTGATTAAACTGGCATTTTCTCATGTCTGTAGGCTAAAGCAGGTTGGGTAGCAGGATGCCTTCATAATATTTGCTCATGTATTGTTTACAAAATTTATAGAATCCTAGATTTCTTAATTACACCAGAAATTGTGTGCAAATATTTAGAACTGATTGTCGGGCACTGATTTCCGAGATTTTCTCATATTTTGTTCGCCCTGCAGTGACCCCTGGTTCTCAGCTCCTGGAACAGACAGCCAGACTGCAGTCCCTGAACGACACGCTGGACAGACTGAAGGTGCAAACGAAACACAAAGCTTTGAAGCACAGAGAGAATAAGCTGATAAAAATGCACAAAAGTTACATTAAAACATTACTGTTTAAGCTGATGCTGCACCTGAAGTACTCACCTTACAGTCTTCATCTGTTCTGCTTCTGTCAGGATGAGGTAGCAGAACACGTTGTCAACCTGCAACCCGGAGCTCGAGTCTCATCTGATTTCGCCACGTTCCCTTCGACCTCATTTGTTAAGGTAAGTGTGCTGGTGCATGCACTCTGATGAAGCTCAGTTTTGACTCTGAGGTGGATAAAAGCTTTTGGCTGTCGGACATTAGCTACGGGGTACAAATACGTCTGAATTTAAAGTTCTAAAAGCTGGTTTTGTCGACTGACTTTCTGTGTTTAGGTGAAGGAGGAGAAGCAGGGTGACACGGTGCTGGTGGGAAGGGTCATGGTGCCGTGTCCCCGCGGTCATGAGCAGGTCCACCGCCTCGTCCTGTCACAGTCGGAGCTGCGGCGAGTTCACAGTCTGCTGAGGACCTAAACATCACCTGCCCCGCCTTCCCGCCTGCCGCACCAAAACACACCCCCACCATCAGCTTTTTCTCCAGGGCCAAACACGTCAAACCAGGAGGCTTTTTAGGTTATTAGCTGTGAGGTTACAACCTGCAGATCTGGCATCAAAATTCACAGGTGAAGGCTAAAACATAGAAATATACAAGTCTAAAGTCAGTCTGAATTTGTTAGTCGACTGACAAGCAGCATATTGGCAACTATTTTAGTCATGAAGACTGCAAAGTCTTCCTCAGATTTAGAGTTTTTAAATGTTGAGGGTTTTCATGTGTTATTTAATATCAGTGGAATGGCTTGAAAAACATTTCTTGTAATTATTTCTATTTTAAGACATTTTTTAAAGAACGGAGAAAATAACTGGGGAGATTAACAATTAATGATTACATTCAGTCCAGGTCAGAGGCTAAAGAGAAGGACTGTTTTGTTTTTTTAACACAGCCAAAATCAGACTGCACATCTTTGCACACGTGACTCGTTTGACGCAACTGCATTTGACTGAGGCCTTGCAGGCTGTAAATTAGAACCTGGATGATGAGATCGTGACTCCATCCTTGTGGTTTACGTCTAGATTTTGTTTGATGGCCAAAAAAACCAAGAGATACAAGCGACAATGCTCTTGCATGCTGCCCAGATTCACCAAATCTGTGTAATAGAAAATGAGCTAGCCTCCACCTGCACTCTAGTGTGGAGCATTCTCAGCGTGGTTTATATTTGGCAAGAACATTGTCTGTTTCACATTTCCTGTTTCCAGTTAACGCCTAACGAGATGTGAAGAATCATGAACCTGTGCTGTAAACTTTCATCAGGTGCCACTGTGACGTGCTCCATTTTAAGAACATCGTTGTAAAAGGAAAGGACTGAAATGATGGATTTGTCAGTTTAAGTGAGCGGGCATTGACACTTTTTTTGCACATTTAATTTAATTACTGATTTAGATTTCCTGAAATTCTTCTGCAGATTAAACACAGGCTGGCTGCACTTTAGGCAGAGTTATATGGTATAAATGATTTCACATATACTGCACTCTTGGTGAAACCTGTTAGTGTACATTTTTGGCTTGGTATAAATGACACACTGGTCACACTGGTGATATCCGACTGCATTGCCTGTGTTCTGCTGAGCTTCCCGTTGCTGTAGATTTTGTAAACTTTGTCCGAGCCTTAAACCTGCAGAGCCTTTCGGTAAAGATCAGTCACCTGCCTTATTTTAGATTTGTTTCAACCAAACATTGTTTAAAGCAAAGCGACATCTTTGCCAAAGAGTCTTTGTTCACATCTGCCATTGTTGATTTTCAAGAAACTTTTAATTTATTATTAATTTGTCTAATAGACTGTTTTGTTTACACAGTGCTGTCATAACTTGAAGTTTTATTTATTAATGGGAATCTAAATAACTGTAGTTAAAGAGGGAAATGCCAACATCTCCTATTTATTGGTTGTAATATTTATCTGCGCTCTCAGTGAGCAGCTGATGTACTGAAACTGCAGCTTGTCTTACATTTTTCCTTGTGTGGCTTCCTGCTCATGCACAACCAATAACTGATCAATAAAGATATTAAAACAAGCATCTCACTGCCTTGAAACTGTGGGTTAAGCAAAACAATAATTTACATCTAAAACATGTCAATTTGTTGACATTTTGTTTATTTTAACATAAAAACATTTTCTATATGACTTCCTTTAAAAAACACAAAACAAAAACATCAGTGATGTTTCTATTTAAATGTAGTTCTAATTTCAACATAATATTTAAATAAAAATCTGTACATTAAAAATTTCACATTGATTTCAATCTCCAGTAAAAGAAAAGAAAAAAAAGCTTCTCTTGTTCTGATCATTGCCACGCTGACCTTCTGCCCAGGACCCGGTTTGTGATTCTCTAAAACACACAAAACGCCGTATTTGATTCTATTCACACAACGCTACAACTATCTTCTAAGTTGAGAGTGTAAGACTTATCGGTGATAAACGTTGTTTGTACCTTGTTGAAAAGTTGGGCGTTCAGTCGGTAAGTATGATGCTCTGCTTTCCTTCGTTCCTCCTCTCTCCTCCTCTGCACTTCTGGCAGATTCTCGTATATCCTGACGGAGAGACGGTGTTCAGTAGAAGATAGACTGATACTGTGTGAGCGTTTCACAGAACCACAAAGTACAGTTATGTCTTCTGATGTTGTCACATAAAAACAGCTTACTGTTTGGATCTCTGGATCATCTCCTTCCTGGGAACGGCCCTCTGGAGCAGAGCAGTGCCTTCAGAGAGAGAAACCACAATTAAAAGCTAACTGAATAACTCTCTAACCTAAAGCAGAGAGGCTTTATAGTCCCTCAGGTAACATTTACTTTAATGATTTAAGAAGGACATGTGGACAGATTATCAGCTCAGTAAACTAAAATTCTTTGAGTGGGATCCACCCCTTCTGCTGTTTGGTACCTGCAGGCCTTGTCAGCCTCCCAACTCCTCCTGGGTGGTTAAAGAGACACCCCCCCTCTTGGCTGAAGGCGGCTTGTAGCTTCCTCTCCTCCACCTGCAGAATCAGACGATTCACTCTCTGCATAGACCGGGAAATAAACTCTGGACGACGCATCTCCAAGGCCTCCTGCAAAGTAACAGGAAACTGATAGGGTTACCCTTTTAACTGCTATTATGACGGTAAGGTCCATCTTGCTGACACCCATGATAGAAGCCTTTAAGTAGGTAAAGTTACAAGTCTGAAATTCAAAACTTTTCATACAATTTCTACCTTTAAAACATCAACGACCATACTTCTTTGCAGAGGAATATAAGCTAACCTGAAGTGACATGTGTGCTGGACCAGAAGACATCGTTATGTGTTTAGGATTGGAATCAGGCTCAGCGTGATGTTTGTTTGTGTCCTCATGCACTTGTCTGAGCGGCTGTCTCCATGGGTTGATTCTGCTGTACGGTTCAAACCAGACGATGCTTGGCCTTTCCTCCTCCGGCCGGTTCTCCTTCCTTGCCTCTGACAGCAGGCCGTCAGCAGAGATGAACCATGAAACAGCTGAAAAAGCCCACAGAAAAAAAACGTTTAACACAGAACAAAACAGAGATTTAATTCATAAAATGAAAAGTTACAGTTAGCCATAAATCGTGTGCCAGTTGACAAACCTTTAGGGTAAGGCTTTGGTGGGGTTCTCTTACTCCTTCTCTGCCCTCCTCTTTCTCTCATTACACTGGACGAAGAAAACGAGATCTGCTCGAAATTTCCCGGGGAAGGGAACGTGGTTCCAACATCTCTGGTGTGTCGTCGAGTCCCGTTATGAACAATCTCCAGGTCACCTGTGTAAATTTGGAATTTTGGTGCCAATAAACAAAAAGGACCAGAATGTTCTTGTATATCACAACATTAACATGATCTGTTGAGTCAGTGGGACATGTTTCTTCTCTGACCTGCCTGGATGCTTTTGTTCACCAGTTTAACAGCCTTCCTGCCCGGCAGACCCCGGGAGGGCTCGTGGTGTGAAGGGATGGTGTAAGTGCTGGTCGATGAAGACTCATCAGCAACCTGAAGACCAATACAATGACATCAAATGTTATAAATAACAACTTATCATTTCTCACTCACCTGCCACTTTGTTGGGTTAGGGTCATTATTGTAAACATCTAATTAACCAATTATATGGCAGCACCTTAGTGCTTTTAGGCGGAGATGGTCAATATGACTCTTAGTGTTAGAATGGGGAAGAAAGGTGATTTGCATGACTTTGAACATGAACTGGTTGTTGGTGCCAGACGGGCTAGTCTGAGATTGTGAGACAAACATAACCATCTCTAAGTTTTACTTTTGCTTTGCAGATTAATGAATATTTCTAAATATTTATTTAATAATTTCTTACTCAGAGGCATGCAGATATACATACCGACTGATCAGTGCTGGTTGTTACTGGCAGTTTAGAGGTGTGAGGAGGCTTTCTGCTTCTTCCTCCACTCTCCTTCCTCTCTTCTTTCTGCTTGTTGATTGTGTTGTACAGTTTACTGAGGCTTGGGGTGCTTTTCAGGTGCCGTATTTTGTCGGGGCCGAAGGCTCGGATCATTCGCGCTGTGTCCACGGTGGACATGGAGCCAGACATGGTAGACAAGGTCACCGACTCATGTCTGTCTCTGGGAGAAGCGTGCTGGCTCTGGGAGGAGCTGTGGGAGACGGTGGAGGTGAGGGAGGCGTGGCTGCTGTCCTCTGTAGACCGGCAGGTTTCATCGACCCGAAGGCTCGGCTGAATGGGAGATTCAGTTTTTCTCTGTCCTCTTACTTTCCTCCCATCTTCTCTGACTTCACCTTCTACACTCTCCACCAAAGTCTGCTTGAGTTCTTTCCTCCTCTTTGTCACATCCTCTCTCCTCCTCTCCTGCTTCTGCTCTGGATGATAACCAGTCACCTTCTGTACATCACACACATTAAATCCCCTTGCACTTTGAATAAGGCGAGAAAGGCGCTCTAAACGCTCTAGAAGTGATACTTCTCGGTCACTGGTGGGATGCAATTCCTCTGTGGTCCACTGATCACAGAACTTCTGCCACAACTGGTCCAGAGGGCGGTCAGAACCCCTGCTCTGCTGCTCACTTCCTGTCTGAGGATCAGAGGTTTGGACCTGGTGAGTGTCTCCTTTACCGTAGTCCATTTCAGAAATAAACGGCTGAAGCCTATCAGGATGGGACTCTCTTTGATGGTGTTGGGGGAACTGGATTGGGCTGGTCCCCTGGTCTCTCTTGAAGGTTTCTTGATTCCTCTGTAAATGTTCCTCGATAAAGGCAGCAGAAACCTGAGAAGAAGGCTTTAGTCTTTGTCTCGCAGTCTGCAAGCTTTTATTTGCTGTTGTACAGGCATCTGTCAGGAGGCACACACACAGAAAAATTAACTACTGTGTACAACAAAGCACACAGTAACAGGACACCAGCTAGATTTCAGACACAAAACTTTCCAACTGAACATTTTCAGCAACTTCATATAATTAATGAACTCGCATGACTGGCTTTTTTTACACATACTAGTAACACATAATGTTTCAGAATCAAAGAAATCATTTCAAAGAAATTAAGGAGGTATTTAGTGTGAATATGCATGCTGTGTGTTAAGGTCACCTCTCTGCCTATTTTCTAGCATGGTCAAGTTGGCGGTTTTCAGCCTCTTGCTGTAGATGCCCTCTGTGTGTCTGATGGTCACTCCGCGGTCAAACCCTGGGTCCTTGTCCCCGAGGACTTCACTGCTAAAGCGAGGAGGCACGGCGTCGTCTGAGCCTAGTTAGAATTCAATACCCTCTGTTATCTCATGATGAGTGGCATTCAGTTCAAAACAACAACTATTCTTCTTGCAAAAACGAAACAAAATAAAAGAAACTGTTAAAAAATTGAGCGAAATATTTTGGGGAAATATTTTGTAAAGAAATGAAGACGTTCAGGGACGTCTGTTCTCGTCGTCTAAGCCCTGCCTTTGTTTCGCCCGGCCCCTGAACATGAATAATTAATGTGCTGCTTGGTGTACGTTACAAAGAACCAGCTGCTACCCATTCAAGCACAGGAGAAATGAGAGCTCACAATTCAATTCCCAGCATGCCTCTGAATTCTTATTTTGAATCCTTTAAACTTGTTTTAATGCTTGCAGTGTGATTTACGACAGCATTAAAGATGCATAAATGTTCCTCCTGTCCAAAAAATCCACCTGTTATACATATAAATAATATACAGTGGAACCACAGGTTACGAGTTTAATCCGTTCCAGAACCGAGCTCGGAACCCGATCAAATTTTTCCCACATAAAATAATGGAAATGAGATTAATCCGTTCCAGCCCTCCCAAAAAGTCCCCAAAAATATCATAAATAATGGAAAAATACATGTTTTTAAATAAGAAACAAACATCAAAATACTGTATTAGTAAATATAGTTAAATAAAAGATAAACCAACTTAAGCAAATATAACCTTACCTTGGCGGCAGACGACGGAAGGCGGCTGAGGAGGGAGGGAGGGAGGAGGCACGATACGTACGGTACACGTACGGTAAAACTAAAACAACACTTTCTTAACTGTATGTACGTACGGACGTGAGCCAAGCAGGTGTCATCATAAAGGGATAAGCCTTGAAACGGCTCTGGGTAGAAAGGGTAGAGGTTTCCGGGTAAGAAAGGTGAGGCGCAAAGTAGCGGTGACGTATCGGAGCGCTGCTCGTACAC
>VURO01047726.1:0-14662 GCA_015108175.1 Pelvicachromis taeniatus
GGGGAACACCAGCCAATGAATTACAGATTAGATCATTGTTACAGGATCATAACAGTGATCTAATTGCCAATTTCTCTTTTTAATTGAATTTGGTGGAGTGAAGAGGACGGAGATGGGATTCATGGGACTCTGTGTGGAGCCGATTGGAGTCGGTCTGCTGTTGACCGGGCACGACGGTTAATGAGGAGAAGAAGAAAAAAAAAAAAATTCCAGTGCTTGACATTAAGCTGCAGAGCTGGGCGTCCACTGCAGAAACGCCAGGCTTGATATCCTTAGCAGTGCCTCTTGTTCAGACAGAATGGCGTTTTTGAGATCTTTCAGGGTGTTGGCTCGCTAACATTACCCACATTACATGGACGGCGTCATGCGTCGCTGTTACGTCACTGTAAATACTTTTTCTGTTGGACTTTCTTCTGTTTTCTGCATTTTTTTTTCTGGACTTGGTAACAGTGTGTTTTTTTTCCTCTCCTTTTCTTCTTGTTTTCCGAGTCGGGTTTCCAGAACAAACGACTTCGGTCTGAACCTCACATGCAGCTCTCTGACCTAGGCTCAGCTAATTGCAGTTTGTCTCCATGCCCCAAGCATCCCACATCTACTGCTGCTTTCCCACCCCACCACCTCCAGAACAGTCGGACCATAAATGAGCTCCATAGCGCTGTCTGATTACAGCTTGGTTAAATTAGATGAGATGAGTTAGCCCGCATCTCCTCCACAGCCTTGCTTGAGAGCTGACAAGCCCAATACATCTGTCGCGGCTATGGTAATTGAGATGGGGAGGGAGGGTGACGGTGGTTGGATATGGAGGAGTGATTTGTGTGTGTGTACATGAATACGTGTGTGTGTGTGTAGAACTGTGTGAATGGGAGGGGGGGGGAGCCTCCCTCTGTCTCTTGTTCCTCAGTACCTGTCATTGATGAGGAGCCAAGGAGAAGCTTCAGCTTGAAGCTGTCATCGGCCCTCTGAATTTGTCTGCCTCACTCTATCAACCCTCCCTCCTCCTTCCTCTCTCTCTCTCCCTCTCTCTCTCCCTCTGATGTGGATGCAGAGTGTGTGAGTCGTGAGCCAGCCAGCGAGCGTGTGTGTTGTGTGCCGCAGGAACCATACAGCCGCCTCTCGAGGTGTTTAAATCTGAGACGTCGGCAGACCGACTGGGGTGCAGGCAGCTCGCCGCCCTGACACCACTGAGACCCATGCACCCTCTCCCGGACTGACAGGCCAATCGCAAGCTGCCGCTCGCCCTCCCTTCATCCAAAGCGTGCTCTCTCTCTCTCACTTACTCACTCACGCTCCCTCCTCCTCGTCTTCTTCCTCTCTCTCTCTCTCATTCCTCTGTGCTCAATCCGTGTATCCCCTCCTCCTCCTCCTCCACCACCACCACCTCACACCTTTTGGTCAGAAGAGGAAGAGGAAGCCCAGCCCAGGGAGAGATGCTGAAAGGATGAAACTCTGACACGCCGACAGACCACAGGGAAACAAGAGCACAACTGTGAGTACAGCAGTCCTTTCACTTCTCACTCAGGCTTAACGCTGTCACACACACTTTGTCTCTCACGCACACACACACACACACACGTGTTTGGCACATTCACTTCGAACCCACACCGAGACTTTACTCCACACACTGATCCAACACCACACTCGCCATCCATGCACAGCTCAAGTGTCTTTGTCTTTTTCAGGCAGGCAGGCGAAAAAAGAAAAAGTGCAGGTTGTGTTTTTCTTGTTTTCCTGGCGTGCGGCGTGCAGCGTGTTTCTCGATGCCGGCTGTTTAGATCAGGCTTTGTCCTGTCTGTGCCACGCTCTGCACAGAGCAAACAAAAACAATCCAGCAAAAGTGTCGTTCATACTCTGACTCTGCATACTTCAGTGAAGTCACATTAATGCTTTTCCCAAAAAGTCGACCCTGCATTTTGATGTCTTTTTGTTCAGCTCAGATGTGAGGAGGGAGGGGGTGGTGGTGGTGGTGGTGGGGGGGAGCAAAACTAAAAAGACCCCAGTAATGGGCAAGGTCAGCTAAATAATGTTTCCCACACACAGATTCTTTTGTCTGTGCAGTTCTGCTGTTTTTTTATTGGCAATAAAAGCGTGCGGGCTCGCCACACGAGGGAAGTATCTCTGTTCCCATCTTAAATATATAAGCTGCTATAAGCCAATAGATGCCCGAGGGGTGAAAAAAGGGGGCGTACTTTCCTCGCAGCGGCGTCAGAATCCCGAGCAGTCCCCACTGCTTATTGTTTAGTGCGCAGCCAGGGGAGGTCTGCGTGCCGGGCTGATCTGCGCCGTTTGCGCCACACTCTTTTTTTTTTTTTGATTACGTTCCTGGTTCATCTCTGGCCGAGACGATTTCCTATTTCCTTCTCCCATTTCGAGAGCGGGGAGTATAATATGATAGCAGCTCACATGTGGGGAAGTGCAGACAGTGGATCTGTACAGAGGACACAGATTGCATTTCCCCTGGAGAATGCTCTCGCTGTATTAAAGGCACTAGAGGGCTGCACGGCACTTGTCATCAGCTTCGCTAGTAATGCCGGCGAGAGGAGAAAGTAGACGTGGTGTTTACAGCCACTCTCTCATTTAAAGAGCTCCCATTGGCCCTAATGCCACAGCTGCATCACACTGGCCCATTGCAATCCGGGTTATATTACATTTGTGAAGCCCAGGATATTGTGCGGTGCCTCACTTGCTTCGAATGTGGGAAATGAAAAGATCTATATGTTAAACATCCCACAATATATTAGATTTGTTGCTGGACTGTAAACTCCTGGAGTGAGAATGAAAGCATTTGCATTTTTATGATGTGGTTTAACGTGGATCACATGCACCACAGCACCCATTTATGCTTAAAATTGAATTTATATTACCCCACGTTTTAGTTGTTTAGACTTATATTCTGTTTCTTTTCTCTGTTTTTTTTTTTTATCAGTGCTGCTGTTTTATAATTCTCGGGCTTTTCTGGTGCGTTTAGCTGCTATAGGTGGTGTTTTTTTTCCCTGCATTTTCCAAGTCGGTGAATCTGAACGTGGAATTGATTCCGATTGTTAGACGTGCGCGGCGATACATGAGCAGCTCTCGAGAGCCAACGAGCCTCTGGTTGCTGATGCGTCAGCAAAAGTGAACGATCGGCCTGAGACTGACGTCCGCCCCTGTCTGGCCTCGGCGAATTTACTGAACCCGTGTGGCTTAAGACACAAAGACACACAAATCAGGATAAACAAGACGGCCTCCCATCGTCTGGCCTCCCATTAATTCATACATACATAAAGGCAGACTGGTTTCACGTCCTGAAAATCAAACCGAAGCTTTACCGGCCACCTACAACCATCATCAAAGCTGTGACGTTCGCAGCTACAAAAGCTACATCACAAAAAGTAATTTAAACTCTGAATTAATGGAACTCTCCTTTCGGATTTGCCAGTGGCTTTCATACGAAATTTATGCAATTTAAATGCAGAACGCCCGTCTGCTTCTCACTTGGTCACTGACCAATTTAAATGTATCTTTTCCTGTATTGTATGTTTCATTGTGGAGAAACACACCGAAGGGAAGTTAATAGCCTTTTATGCTAGGAAACATATTTAATTACATATACCGTTCACCGCTAAGAATTTACCCCAGAGCTTCAGTTAATGTAAGTCTGTGATCTCCGCAGTTAATAAACCGCTCGTGAAAGGCAAGATAAATTGCCGTCAACCCATATTCATCACTATCTGCTTGTGTATCTGCACTTATTGATTTGATAGTTGGTAACCAGTCCTGATCATCCACACAGATCCGTACAAAGCGAGGGCCGGTAGGGTTTCCACTCTCCCTGAAGGCTCAATTACACAGCACGCACGAGGAAATGTGGGGGGAAGGAGATCAGCTTCTGACAAGGTCAAATTATATATGTCAGCTTGAAATCATTTTGTGGAGGTGTTCAGCCATGTCTGAATGTATAAAGAAAGAGACGTTCGGTAAGTCAATAAATGCCATATGCTGGAGCTCATTAAATATTTTAATTATACATTTTGCTGATTAAATTATATTGACTGAATCGAGGGTTCGAGCTTCCGTTATTTCATTTGTTTGTGTGTTTTGTTTCGTTAACTCTCCCCCCAGACTTTGGGATGTTGGGAACTAGTGATTGCACGTCTCCAATAATGAGCAACAGAACCGACTAATTTGCCGACTTGTTACTATTTAAACAATTCTGATTACAATTGCGAGCCCATCGTATGTTTTCCAGTCTCGACTGCTCGTGAACGTTGACGCTGTAATTGGTGCGTTGTGCGGCTGTTTGCGTTCGCTGGCATTCTTAGACAATGGGGTACAGTGCCTATTCAAAACCTCCTGAATGCCACAATTCAACGATGAAGGACATGTGTGGCAAACATTGAAGAGATTTTTTTTTTCATTTTTTTTTTTTATCTCTTCATGAAAAGCCAAAAAAGCAGAATTGATTTGAGGAATGAGCCTGGGCAAGGATGGCTTTCGTTTTAAAAACTTTTGTGAGAAAGACTGCAATGGCAGGGCAAAGTGCCGCTGAAGTCACAAGGTTTTTAAAGAAACCGAGCATACGTGCAATAAAAACCTTATGTTTAACATTTTTTTTAAGCTATGAAAGCAGCTTGAGCATCGAGATGCATTTTCCCCTCCTGTTTACAGTTGTTTAATCTGGATTTTACAGTATCTGCCTCCAGCCAAGCACAATACAGCCAAGTAGAATTACACGTACAACCTTAAATACCCAACGTACAACAACTGAGCGTCATAGAAGAAGGTCCAGGGATCCATGAACCATAGCCAAAACAAACAAAAATAAGAATAAATATACAATTATTTTCTCGTACGGAGACGTTACATTCTGGCTTTTCTTCACCTTGTACTTCTGCTCAGTAAAGTGTTTTATACTTTGTTAAACAATGGTGACAATATGGTGTTGGGCTGTAAAATTAAATAATAATAATAAAAAACTTTCTATCTTCCTGTTCAAATGACCCACAATAGCTAGAAGGAATTAAAAATGCATCCCAAACAACAGCTCGGGTCTCAGGAGGTTAAAGCAAGCATATTGTGTATGCTACTCCAGTAGAAACAACGAGCTTGGTATCACCGCTCGTGCTTCTGCAGCATCCCTTCCTGCTGGTGCATCGTTGTGCTTACTGTAGGCAGTGAAGGAGCTGGTGATGACAGAGGAACGCTTGAGCCAGTCCACACAGTCGCATGAAGTTCAGGCCAAGCAGCTAAACTGGAAGTTAGTCACATAAATAAATATTACTTGAGTAAGCATTTGGTTACATAATTTGTGTTTTTTCTCTGGACAATTGTGCTGTTTATCCATCTAGATTGAGAGCTGCCCAGCTTTGGGGATATCCGGTCGTTAAGTGATGACATATGAGCCCTGCTTCTGGGTCCAACCTACTCTGTGTTTATTAAGGCTGTTGTGTTTTTTGTTTTAATTGTTTTAACATGTTTTAATTCTATTTAATCTGAACAAGCCCCTAAAAACAGTCAGTGATCACTGTGGGCCTCTCTGGGTTTTTATCACCACTGTTCATGTTAAAGCTCAGTGTTTAAAGCTGACTGTAACTCCAGCCCGTGCAGCAGTATATTCATGACTAACCTGGTGTTGTGGATGGATGATCTCAGCTGTTCTCCTGACTGAAGTTTGGTCCGTTTACAGCATCCTGCCATGTGATTGCATTTGTCCCTAACCATCGGGAACGTTAACTTTGATCCGGCTGGAAAAAGTTAGCCTTCATCCTCCAGCGTCACTGTGTTTATGCTAACATAGCTGTGTAGCTAGCCCCCACCTAGCACATCATTATATAGCAGCTAGCTCGACTTCAGTAACCCTACAAACGTCACTGCTGTTTAGTTTCTGTCTGCAGTGACAGCAGAGCTGTACGTTTGAACTGTTCAGGAGTCCCTCAGTCTGAACATGGTACATTATGTTTAGGTGGAAACTAGCGAGCGAACTTCCTGCTAACTTCAAACTCTGTTAGCCTTCATAAATCCTGTTTTCATGGATGTTAAACTTCATTGTTACACCTGGTAGAGCAGCCACACTGATCATTTTATTACAGATGAAACGTTTTAGACAGTTTGTAACTCTCACTGATGCTGCAGTGTTGTTTGACTTTGGGACCTGAGGCCGAGTGAGGACCTGGAAACGGTGAATGACGTCAGAGTTAAAAACCGGATTGGCTTCAAAGCTGTCCAAAAATCCTGATCTGGTAGCCCAAAAAAACAAAAAACACACTGCCTCTCTGTGTTACCTGCATGAACTAATCGCATCCTAGAGCAAGCGTGCCGCTAGCTGCTCGTGAATGGCTTCCTCCTGAGTTCAGCTGTAATCTCAGCTAGCTATGTGCTGCATTTGGTTGGCAGAAGTTCTTACATGAAACCATCCACAGAAACCTTTGAGTAACCAGTTTGTTGAATAACCAGGTCATAATTTCTAGAAAGATCCATTGCTGCTGATTATTTAAGTAATTTTGGTCTTGTCCCTTGTCTTGGTCCCTTTAGTTCTGTTATATTTGAGATAAATGGACGATACTGTGTAGCGCTTTCTCACAGAAAGTCTCGTTCACCGAGTCGCACAACTCGGGATTCAGTATCTCGCCCAAGGTTATTTCGACATGCAAGCTGTGTCCCAATTCTTAGGACGCATCCCTCGTGGGGCACATCTGTAGGCCGATTACGTCACAGTGACGCGACGTAGGCTGTCCCAATTCGTAGACTCCTACAAATGCGGCCTACATTTCCCTGAATTTGTAGGATGGGTCTGGTGTGTCCCAGAATTCATAGCGCGGCCCAGCCAATTCCAGTTTCCACCACTGGCGGCAGCAACAGAGATGGTAAAACCAAGGAGGTGGAAGCGGTAAGGGCGGGGAGAAGCGGTTTCTGGCGCAAATCTGAAGGCTAGACCGTTCCATTTCACAGGCCTCTCACTTCCGGCCGTCGTGTGCCGGGTCCTTCGAGGGATGCGTCCTAGGAATTGGGACACAGCTGCAGTCTAGGTAGAGCCAGGAACCATCAACCGATAAAACAACTAGTGCTAAAATGATTTCCATGTCACTAACCCTAGTTCAGAGATTTAAAAAAATATATAAATTTGTTTTTGGAGTGACTTTTTCTTTTTTTAAAGTCTTCTTTTGACCTAGCAGAGGTGCAAAGAATATTAAGTTAGTAATTACAGCAAGTTACAAAAGTCATACACATTTAAATACGTGCATGTTTGCCGCCTTACTTAGGTAAACAAGATTCTCATTTATTTTCTGTGAATGCGCAAATTAGTTGGTGAACCTAAAGACTATCAGAGGTCTCTTGATTGTCCAAACTCGGCTCTTCCAGAAAGACTTATTTTTTGTTGAGTTATGTTTTTTGTTTTTTATTAATGTCATTTTTGAACGCTGTGCGCACAACAGCTGAAATTCGATTCACCTTCACCGTTTTGGGTTGGAGGCAGCAATTTCAAAGACGGATATCTCGAAACCCGAGCAAGTAAAACCAAAAGTATTTTTATGTGTTGATATCACTGGGGGCAAGAGAGGAAGGGAAAAAAAAAAAAAAAGTGTTTTTGTAAATTACCTTATTAAAGTCCCATAGCTAAAGTGTGCTGCAAACACTGTTTATTTAGTCCATTTCATTAGAAAGTTTATAGCAGCTCTGCATGGGCTTTTGCCATTCGGTCGCCATTTAATCAGTCTGCACCCCCAGCATTAACCTTCAGTACCTCTCTCTGTCATTCTCTGCAGGGTCACGCAAAGTATCATCAAATATTTATGATATTAATAACTGCCTTTAGGAAGGGAAAAAGAACATAAATAAATCTGCTCTGCAAAGCATACAATTAAGAAGTCCATTCCATGTAATAAATGGGCGAAGGGGAGCTAAAAAGGGCAAAAAAAGGGCGAGACGTTACAGAATTGTCGAAGACGGAGACGCCGTGAAACGCGGGGCGGCGAACGGCTCTGGCCGTGCCGTGGACGGTGGTTTTTTTTTCTTTTTTTTTCTTCTCCTGTAAATTCGTGCATTATCTGGTGTGCAATTGTTCTTCTGAGAGCTAATGCGAGCCTGAGAGAAATCGTTGTTGTGGATGGCTTGAGCATCCGCGGTCCCCGGGGGGCCTCCTACATCGACAGACTCCAAATAGACAAACATGCAGACACCCACACACATGCGCACACATATGTACACAGAGCTGCTTAGCGTGGAAGCCGATTGAGGCAGGGCCCAACATTAATTATCTGTTTTTCAGCCGAGGTCTGGTGACAGTGATTAGAGTGAGGGTTTTTTTTGGAGAGTGGTGCACATGCAGTCTAATGAGTAAAACTGGCTTCTCTATAGAGCTCTCCAGGCACACTTGATCTGCACTGTGCTTCAGCGAGTGTATATGTGTGTGCGTGTGTGTGTGGGTGTGACTGTTGCGCCTCCAGGCTTGCTACTGGGAGAGAGACACTCTGAATCTGAGGTTTAGACGCTGATGTAATAGTTGAGACACTCCCAAAGCAAAAAGGTCTTTTACATAATCGTTGTTTAATTGTGTCTTATTGTGATGATTAACGCTCGGTTTACTGGTCAAGGCCCTTTTGGCTTTGGTGCTCGCTAACGCTACTGCTGCTTGGAAATAATGCGATTCCGCGAGCAAACCACATGACAGCGTGGACCGGTCTGTATCCCATGGAGTGTGTTTGGGAAAAAAGAAGCAAGCTGCTTGCCTTGTGAGAGAATTATAAATGGCTGTGTCCAAACTTTGGCAGCACTGAGCCAAAAATACTCACAGCACAGTAGTGTGGAACAGCAGTGAATCTCGTGTTGATCTCAAAACAAAGGGCTGGTTTTCAACGGGCCTGGCAAAGAAACGACTCGAATGAGGTTAGAGATTTAAAATTCAGCCTAACGCTCACAAGGTTCGGGATAGTTTGACCTAAATATGCTCCGATACGCTGCAGGGATTCATATGTAAAACATTGTTTTATCTGAACACGGCAGGGTTCAAACCGAATCAAACGCGAGGACATTTTCTGCAGCTCAAGCAGCCGATCCTTTCACCAAAAGCACTGGTCCAGCACATCAGCTCTCCGGTATCGTCGACTAAATCACATTTGTGAAAATGCCAATGCTGGTGTGCACCTGAGTGATAGATTTCTGCCCGCGCCGGCTTGCCTTTAGGCAAAAGCCTACACGTCATTTTCCACACCATTTTGTCCCAAAGTCGATTACTGTGCCTCTGCAGCTATGGCCGCCTCTGAATCGAACCACACATTTAGCTCGCTAGCTGCCAATAAAAAGCCAGAGAGCCCGGCTTCCATCAGCGTAATGATATTTCAGCCTCAGTATTAGTTCAGCACTGTTCTCCACAGCAGTTTCTGCTCAATTAAAGATGGTCCATATTTAAATATGTAGAAAATCGGAAACGCCAGCCCGGCCCGTGTGCATTCAGATATGCTGGCAAACGGTTAAATGATGAAGTTTGAAATGGACTTTTTAAGCAGCCAAACGGTCCACACCTTTCGAGTTTAAATAAGGGGAGCTGTTCATTTGTAGCTGTGAAATTTTCCTTTAACATTATTGATGTAGATTAACTTTTGAAAAGGTAAGTAAGTGAAATGTGAAATAATTCATCAAGAGGCAGCCATGTAAGAAATGTGATTTTCACCGGCAGAAAGACCTCGTAGACCATTACCCCAAACAGAGGAAGTAGATTAAGGGTGGGGCTTTCTCTGTCTCTCTCTCACTCGCTCTCTCTCTCTCTGTGTCTGCGGGCCTAAAAGTATGAAGTGCACATTTCCAACCAAACCGCCAGGCAGAGCGGAGGAAATAAATTTCAGCTAGTGTCAGCCCTGTGCACTCACGGTTTGGAACTTCCGTTGTCTTCCCTTCCCCAACCGCTTCACTTTTATTTAGCGCGAGCTGTCATTTCCCATAAATCCCTAGGAGGAGGCGTCCGTCAGAGCTGCCAGCTCCCCTGTGTGGAGCACCTGTAACAGCGGAGCGAAGTGACAGTTGTGCTGGGACAGTCCCATCAAGTGCACGCGCCCGTGCACGCGCACGTAGGACCGGCTGCTCGAAGACCTTTTGTAAGTTTATAAAGGGGGCTGCGGCTTCAGCACGTATTAAAAAGTTACTGTGTCATAAATGAGCGAGCAGATTTGGGGCTTATAATTCTAATTTTAATATCTCTGAGAGCCTCCACCTGCTTTCATAAAATATAAATGAGCCCCATTTAAATAACACGGCGCTGGTAAATAAACAGAACAGATAGGGTTCCTCCCTTTGCTGCGTCAGTGTCCGCATTTCATATTTCTAACGGCGCCTGTCAGGTTGACACTTAAACAAATGGCCACGTTGGAAAAAAATTACAGCGCACACAAGTCCGCGGTATCTGTCAATTGTCATTTGCCCCAGACTAATTGCTATTATATTTATAAATGTGACATAGAAACGCTCGTGAGGTGGAGAAAGAGAAGTCTTTCTCCCCATTTTTTTTTATTTTTTTATCTGATTCAGCTGTCAGCGCACATGCTCCATCATCTGCGCTCCAGGAAATTAGAAAGGAGAAACGTTTGACAGCACAATTTCACAAAACACCGCCACGCCATCATTTCATTTTCTCCAAACCATTTTTTCATTTATTTATTTCATTATTGTCTTTTGAAAAACAAACAGAGCGATAACACTGGTTCCTTTGCAGGTAATTTATCCTTGTTGCTGCGTTACGCTTTGCTCTTACCTTCCAAAGATTGAACCCCGGCTGATTTACTAGTGGGATTTCGCCAAATCAAAAGAGAAGGGGGTCGTATTGTAGGATTTGACTAGCATGGATTAAGTGTAGTTCGGCTGATGGCTTGGAGCCATTTGGACGAACGGGATCTAGACGACGGTCGGCTGGTCCAGCTCTGCCTTTGGCCCCCTGGCCTGAGCTGCTCCGGTGAGCGTTGACCGGACAGCAAAAAGCCATCAGTTGCCATTCAGCCACGGCAGTTATACATCACCAAAGTCAGCGCCTGGCGGCTGCTTATCTCTCAGGTATCGATTGGAACGCAGTGCAGGGGGAACCGGCCAATCAATGGGGGCATTTCATTCTCCTTGAACATTTACTTTTTGATGCTTAATACCGATTGGTCGGGCTCATTCCCGATACTGTGGGGGTTTTTTTTGTTTTTTTTCCCTTCTCTGCGTTATGAAAAGCAGTGGGAAGAGAGCGATGAAGGCTTTGGTGTTGGCAGCCTGCTGAGCTTCTCACGGATGTGCGTGGCATATGTGCGAGAATCCTGTTGTGTTCCCCCTTCACTGCCAAGAACCCACAGATCTCGCTTAGAGGTTCGATTCAAATTTGCACTCTAATTTTGGTACACATAATTCCATCACAGCGATATGAAGACCAAAAGGCTTTTCTACTCAAGAAGTTTCCCTGGATTACGTCCAGTGTCCCAGCAGCTGAAGTACACGTGTAATCTGTGAGAAAACTCTAAGAGGTTGTTACGGAGAATTACCGAGCTTCGCTCTGCACAGCTGACATCCGAAGCCACTTTTACATGCTACGTTTTCGATATATTGACATTTTCACTTTGGTTGAAACTGGGCACAACGTGAGCTCATAAATGTGTAGAAACCTTTTTGGTTGTTCAAGTGAAGGCACTGATCAGCCAAGAAGAGGCACGATCCAACACAGTTGGGCACCACTAGTGTGCTAATCAGATTTAATAGACAGAACTTTTATTCCCTAACTGGGAGTGCGCCTCTGATTTTAAGCCTCTTATGCTGACTTGGGGAAAGAGCAGCCCGTAGGACAGAGAGGCAATAACGAAGCCACAGTTCCTGTAAGTGAAAGGAAAACGCCCTCCATGACATGTCGGACAACGAGACGGTGTTTGTGGCTTCGTGTCTACGAAAGCACACAAAGTGTGATTGAAGTGAAGACTTTCAGCTTTAATTCGGCACCTTTACAAAAACGTTGTGTTTACTGGTTAGGAATTAGTTTTGTTGACACTGTCCCCCATTTCTCAGAGGCTCTAAATTAACTGGACAGACTGACATCATTTTAAATATGTGGGTTAATACTTTTTAATACATACTTCATAGTGCTGTGTTTCCTTCCTTGAGATGCTCTGTTAGCACCTTCGGTCGCTGCCTGTTTGTGGGTTTTCTGCATTCAGTTTTGCATTTAATAACTGTAACGCTGCATTGGTTTGAAGCGCTATTGTAAAATATTCCATTTCTATGCTTTGAGAAACTCTTGGGTTGCTGTTGCTTTGGGTTACTCTCCCTGTCACAGGGTGAAGAGCTGCATTTGGCTGAATCTGAGCAGAGAATCCAACCATGTTCGTCCTGCTGCTGAAACATCATCAGTAAAAACCAGTGACCCGCTTCCACTGGCAGCCGTACATCTCCATGCCACAACGCTACCTCCACCGTGTTGGACAGATAATGTGGCATGCTTCAGATTTTGAGCCGCTTCGCTGCGCCGTGCTTTTTTTTACTTCTGATTCAAGATAATCGTCATGCGTTGTGACTCTTTTTGACGTTTTACGGTGTAAACAACAGCAGGCAGCGGTGAACCTCTGTATCTCCATTCATGAAGGCATCTCCTGATTGCAGATCTTTGCAATGATGCGCCTACTCTTTCAAGGGTTTCTTGACGACATCTGTTGCGACTTTTTTTTCTTAACCATGGAAATAATTTCTGGGCAGCATGGTCACATGGTCGAAGAATGACCTGGCTTTGAATCCATCATTTGGCCGGGGCCTTTCTGTGGGTTTGACTCTGGGTTTCACTTGTTCTGTGAAACAAGTGTTTGTCTTTTAAGTGCCTTAGTACTGAAACCAACATGTTTCAAAAAGGCACAACCTTTGCTTTACAGTTACACCTAAAGCTAATTAACCTGTCACGCATGTCTGTTAGGCTTGTTAGGGAGGAGATACCAGAGTAGCTGGAGAGAACCTATGAAGGGTTCGTACAGCCGGCCAGTCGATTCAGCTCAAGGGCCTTCATGCTGTGAGATGGCTGCGCTGCCCAAACAGATCAACAGACGGGCTAACTTAGAATATCATTATTCGGGCAGATGTCTTTCTAGTCCAGAAAGTAAGTTCAGCAAGTTCAGCCTCAAACCTTATTCAGCTCTCATCTTATTCCCAGCAGTGAAAGCAAAACCAGAGGTAACCGCACCATACATCTTGTCCCAGTCTTTTCCAGATTAGAGATTAGATTGGTTGTATGCAGCAGTATAAAGATGCAGTGGTTTAATAGAGGACGGTGGCTTTTTAGAATACATGAATTGTGTGCATATGCCCTCATATAGAGAGAGCAGCCTACAACACAGATATTTGCCTTTTTTCCCTTTCCTACTTTCTGCCTGCTGCTGCTTTAAGTACCCCGCGGGAGTGGTTTCTGTAGCAGACAAACTATTTATTGTTCCCACCTCCTCGTTGTTCCCCGTTATTGTGATTGCCGTACATAAAAACACTGCGAATTTAAGGTATGCTGCTACTTCTCCTCTTTAGTAAATTAAAAATGAATCAGTGGGAGTTGTGAAGACAGAGCTGTCACTACCTGATAGAGTCACCAATAAAACTGTGGATAATGGTAAGGGAAATTGTACAATCTGAAAAGAAATCTAGAGTTCCTCACATGTGCATGTACAAATAAGAATTGTTCTTGGAAGAAAAAGTAGCGGATGATGACCCATTTTTCAGGTTTTGTATTCATAAAGTGCTCCGTGTCAAAGTGTATAGATGGGCTCATAGTGAATTCATGAAGCGGTTGTACTAAAGGAAAAAAAAACCCGGCACGTTTCTTTGATTCGCTTTCGGATGGAAAATGAACAAAGACAGTTATGCCACTCTATTTGTGCTTGTTGTGCATGCAGAGAGGTCACGGTTTGCCTGATGTCTTTCTTATAGGTCTCCTTGACCTTTGCAGTAGGCCTATTGACTCTCACTAACCTTGCAGGGAACTGCTGGAGGACAGGAGATGATGAGCGTGCTCAGGATATGGAAAAAGGCCCATGTGGAGGTTTTTCCGCCCTTGCCAAGCGACACCACTACCAACGCATTGCGTGACCTTTGCCTTCTGATCTCTGTTGCCATGGTGAAGCCCACATTGTTGTGAATTCAGCCACAGAAGACATATGTACCGCGTGATACTCGAGCACACCGAGCTTTTTTTTTTGAACTTTTATTGACAAGAGTCAACATAAATACAAACAATAACCACAGTCCTGAGATTGGGCCCGAGCTCTCAAATAAAGATACACACAGTTACACTAAGGAGACAAACTTCAAGCAAAAACATAAACTTAAGAGAAGAAGGAAAAAAAAACAACAACAACAACAAAAGACCCCACAAGTGACCTAACCGACAAGGCTTCGAACTGGTCTCCATTTCCGTTCAAAGATATGGGTCTTCAGCTGTAGTTGTGCTGTCAGCTGTTCCATTGAATATAGCTGTCTGATTTTTTGTATCCACTGTGAGGCCGTGGGCGGTTCCGGTTTCAGCCAGTAGGTTGTTATCATTTTCCTCGCGGCCATTAGTAGGAGATGTAGCAAAGTTTCCTGATCATGGGACAAACAATCCGGGAATATGTCCAACAGATATGTTAAGGGGTCCCAGGGAAGAGTCACTTTGAGGAGTCTTTCTACGAGCCCCCCAACTTCAGTCCAAAAGTTTCGGATAACG
>VURO01047728.1:0-13707 GCA_015108175.1 Pelvicachromis taeniatus
AATTTGAGCCTCCATATAGGGCATTCACAGTGGCACAAACATAGTACGTGTGGCATACCGTACCTCTTCCAGCGACTGTTCCTTCATATCCAGGCATGCTGTCAAACATGCTGGCCGGAGGAGCGCTGGGGCCATTGGACTCAGTAGCGGGTGGGGCGAACATTGCTGAAACAAACCAGAAGAACCAGTTCAATCGTAGCCACAGGCAGACTTTGAAACTGTATAAAATTTCAATCCTGTTCTGACATTTTCACGAACCACAGCTAGATCAAAGGAAGAGAAAACTGTAGATAAATAAATAAATAACTCCACTGTGCATCACTCAGTCTACTCTGAAATCTCGGGGCATTGCCCAGATTACACGTCACTGCTTCACAACATCCTAATAAGCTGTTAAGGTGCAGTGTGACTTATGCTGGCTCGCCTCCATGATTGTATCCACACTGAGTTGTTTTTCCCCTCACCAACTACAGGTGCTGGTCATAAAATTAGAGTTGATTTATTTTAGTAAAGTTGTTATATTTCACTAATTCCATTCAAAAACTGAAACATGTATAATGTATACATAATATTCTGAGATACTGAATTTTGGGTTGTCATTAGTTGTCAGTTATAATCATCAAAATTTAAAAAAAAACACTTGAAATATATCAGTCTGTGTGGAATGAATGTATACATTATACACGTTTCAGTTTTTGAATGGAATTAGTGAAATAAATCAACTTTATGATGATATTTTAATTTTATGACCAGCACCTGTACTTCAGGCAGGGGTTGAGCTCGCTTCCTTAAAACTTAAAAACCTTAAATCTCGCAGCACATTACCCCCCCCCCCCCAACATTTATACGTTACACTACAAACGACGTCTCGTTAACCTACACTGAACCTGTACGTCGTGATGACGTCACTCCCACAGCCTGAAGACTACAATTATTACTTTTAATCACAATAACCTTATCAATGAGTAAGAAATAACAATGAGGGTAAAAGATCGTACCGGGCGTCCCCGCAGCTGCTGGTATATAACCGGGATTATCTACTCCATAATCTCTGTCTGGCTGACTGAAAGTAACGGGAAACAATAGTTAAGATAAGGGAGGGGGGAATTATTAAATACAATAAAATGCGAGCTGGGTTAAAGTTTAAAGCAAAGAAAAACAGAATAACGCGACCATTACCTCATCAAAAACTGTCGTTCTATTTCACAGCGTTTCACAGCAGCTATGAGAGAAAAGTCACACCGTGTAAAGTTTTCAGATGCGAGCTACATCCATCACTTCATCACAAGACATAAAACTGATAATTCAACTTTTATTACCCCACTCCTTCGTCACGTTTCCAGCTTTTTCACGGCTGCCAGCAGTTGTAGCAGTCAAACAGGAAAACAGGAAAAAAAAAATAATTCTGGTATTCTAATTAATAGGAACTTCTTCTTCTTCTTTTTAATTTTTATTGGCGGTTGGCAAACAACTGAATGGTGCATTACCGCCACCTAGTGGTATGGAGTCTGACTGGAACGTCGCTCAAAAGAAAAACTCTCAAATCCTTCCAATCAATTTCCCCTCTTTTAAAAACTGAAACAAGGCCTGATAACTTTTACTTCCAGATTCCTTTTGCAATTTATCGATAAGATCCACAAAATAGAAACTGCCGTGAAGGGGTGTTTTAATGGTGTTTTAATACCGACCAGATTCCAAATATGTAGCTAAAAGTGTTTTGACAAAGTGCGATCCTGTTAAGTCGTAAAAGAGCACGTTACAGTTTTGATACACTACAGCACCCATAATCCTTTGCAATGCTCGCGGAAGTCCTTTTTCTTTCCTTCCGCCATCCGCGAAGTCCCTTTTGGATTTTCATCGGCGGGTGAGTTGGTACAATCTGAATCAATCAGCTAAATTCTGGCCATTATTCACCCATCTTGACATGGTTCACGAATCATTGACATTCGTTATATGTGTACAGGCTCAGATTTACAGTTTTATCATGCCATATGTGCTTAAATTGAGCAAAGTGCTGGTGCTACCGGCTGGCAGCGCCAACGACGTGAAATGGTGTTGTACAATCCACCAAAGGCATGCTGTACTAAATGTCTCATAGAAATGTATTCGGTTCATAAATGTAATACGTGACAGAATATAAATGTAATTGTACGTAATTGAATTTATGTTTATCCTGAAACTCACGTTTAATCCCTACAGTGGAGCAAATCACTCAGTGGCTAGCTAGCTAAACATTGAGGCTACCGTAGGTGCTAGCTAACGATGGTCTGCACGTTTGCTTTGGGGCTCACTTCTCGGAGTAGATGTTGTGGGACATAAAGGCTATGCTTGTCTTTTGTTTCAGATAATAATTGACAGAGTATTGTGCAGCAATGGTGAAGTTTGGCATGTCGAGTTTGTGCTAAACTTGTCTTTTTTATGTGTTTGTTCTCAGTCGCCATGGCAGCCCTCAGGCCCCTCACTAAACCCAAGATTGTCAAAAAGAGAACCAAGAAGTTCATCCGCCATCAGTCTGACAGATATGTCAAGATCGCGGTAAGTGCTATGTCATAGATGCCCATCAGTTTTGGACTGTTTACCTGCGGGGAATAACTCATGTCAGTGAGTTGTAACACCTACACATTTTTTCACATGTCCCTACAGAAAAACTGGCGTAAGCCCAGAGGTATTGACAACAGGGTCCGCAGGAGGTTCAAGGGCCAGATGCTGATGCCCAACATCGGTTATGGTAGCAACAAGAAGACCAAGTTCATGCTGCCAACTGGTTTCAAGAAGTTCCTGGTGCACAATGTCAAGGAGCTTGAGGTCCTGTTGATGAGCAACAAGTAAGTTATGAATGCACGCGCATGTAGATTACTACTGCTGTAGATGTAGAGGACCTGGTGCACCAAATGACTTATATTGGAATAGTGTCATACATAGGTTTTTCCCAGTGTCTTCTAATTAACGTTCTTGTCTTGCAATATTACCCTATGCTAAATTCTCAGTCTTCTTGGCATTTTACTAGTGAAAGTTGCTGCTGCTGCTGTTTCCTTTAGTGTATTGCCTCTTAAAAAGTTTTTTTTGCTTTTAAAAATTTGACCTCCTACCACAGAAAAATAACGGGGACTGTAATTTTTAAGCCTTATTTTAGCCTATCTGCTCAGTCGCCACTCAAAGACTTACTTTAATTATGTTTTTACCTCCAGTATGTTGAACTAGCTGCAGACATTTGTCACACGTCTCAAATCTCAACATATGAGACCAAACACTGGAAGGATTGAGGCACTATATGAGCACTTTTTTTTTTTTTTTTTAAGGATGTTTTATTTTGTAACTGTAGACTGTGATCAGAAAGGACACCACTCATCTTCCAACAACAATTTTTTAAAGGTGGTTTTAGTTCACAAGATTAATATAATAATTTAACAGTCTGATGACCACAAATACAGATATCATTAAAAAAAGAAGGGACTTGTTTGAGGAAGTCGATTGTCATTGTACCTCAGCAAAAGCTGAATTCCCAACATTCTATTAATAGAAATCTTGTTGTCAAAGTTTATCCGGTCACTCTTTCAAAGTAGAGCGGAGGGTTCAGTGTTTAGAGGAAAGAAGTCTGTAACACCCAAACACCTACATTGAAATACTAGGAGTTTTCCCCTCATCACACACAGCGGGAATTTCACTTATTGTACGTGTACACAGTTTCTAGTTATCAGAAAGACGTTTAACCTATAATAAAGCCACTTAACCAGTTTTCAGAAACTTGATCTTTTTTAATAGTACTCTGTGTTTTGGCAGTTAATTTAATTCAGAAGGTATATAATTGATCCAATACGACAGATAATGTTGAGAACCTTAATAGCGCTCAGACTGTTTGCTACAGGAGAACGTGGTCCCCAGTTTCTTAGCTGTATTGGACAGACAAACTTTTAGACATAAAATATTTTTCACTGTTGTTATCTCTTACTGGTAAACTTTATGGTCTGTGGTTCAAGGGTGCGGTTGGGTTCTTCTCTTTCACTACTACTTTTTAAAAAATTTATTTATTTTTTTTAATCAGGTGTAAGCATAAATTCACGGAGATGATGACCTGGTCAGTAATGATTAAGCTGAAATTCCTTGAACTCCACACACACTTGTTTCCCTTTGAAATGAACATGATTTTACACTCCATTCCATTGTGGATCATTTCTAGACCTGGATAAATAGAAGGCTGTAAATCAATGGAGGCAAGTGATTGACAGCACACTGTTAAACACCTCCAAGTAGATGTTTTTATCATGTATCACGCCAGTAGATATGGGCTAAAACAAGTTTGCTACTTAATCTGAGAATATTTTTTCCCTTATGTCTATATATATTCGGCTGACTTTTAATTCTTTTTTTGCCGTGTCCAGGTAGTAAATATGTAGGAGGGTCAGAGAATCAACACGCAATTTGTGACACAACTTTCAGAGAGTTGTCTTTGCCAGAATATGGACGGCATCTTGATGCTTGATATTTTGACACCTTGCTAATGTCCATAAAGTTGTGATTGAATTTTTTCTTATTCAAAGTGTGACGGACTAAACGCTTTATAATTATTTTAAAATTTGGTTGCTGCCATTTCCTTGAAGATGCCTTTCCACTAACCAAATGTCATTCTGTGCCTGTAGGACTCATTGTGCTGAGATTGCCCACAACGTCTCCTCCAAGAACAGGAAGCTGATCGTGGAGAGGGCAGCTCAGCTGGCAATCAAGGTCACGAACCCCAACGCCAGGCTCAGGAGTGAGGAGAACGAATAAACTGGTTATTCACAATAAAGACTTAAAAATGGAAAATGGCTTCTCTACCTTTTTTAAAAAATAATAATAATTTTTTTTCACTTTTTAACTTAATTACCTGTTTGTCGAAAGACTCATGTGAAAGTGTGAAACAGATTTAAACCTGGAATAATACTATAAAGATCAAAAATAGTAAGACTTTGGATTAATAATGTTAAGAAATGTTAAGAAAGTTGATGGGAAAACATTTGGTCAAATGTGCATTTATAACATAAAAACTTATTTCTGACATTAAAAGTAGTGTCACTTGTGGTGGGACACATTTTTATACAGATGAGCTTTTTTTTTTTTTTTTCACTGGAAATTATAAGAAATGCTAGAAACTGTTTTCTTTGGGCAACATTTTTTATTTTATTTTTTTTACCCAACCTTCTCGAATGGAATGGAACAGAACAAAAGGGGCAAAGATACCCGAGGAGACGCATTAACCTGTATTTTAAGCAGAGGAGGGCAGAACGTCTGGACAGACATTCTTATTACAAAATGTTATATAGACCAAACCACAGTTATGTTTTGGTACCATGTTTGTTTTAAGACCTCTTAAAAACATCCTGGATTTATAAACACAAAACATTAAAAAAAATCACAAATGTGATCTTTTTGACAGGATAATTAGACCTGTGGATTCTTCTGGTCAAAGATTTATATTATGTGAATACATATATAAGTTATCTTATGTCGCCAAATCCTAAGTTCTGTATTTCAGACATTTTCTTATGATGTAAATGAGAACGGATGTCCTTAATATGGTCAACTCTGGCTGCTCATCTGCTGTACAACCTTCTGTTTGTGAGGGATAACTAATCAGAAGAAAGTTGGTTTGAAGGGAAAGAAGAAGGTGAGGTTTACTTGAAGGCTTTTCTAGATTTCTGTTGCTATATTTATGTATGTAAAAGAAGCACACAATTTGTTAAAGCTGCCCCACTCAGTTCATAACAAGCCTTTCTGTAAAGATTCATGTGTTGCCTAATCCAAAATTAAGCTTGATGACATTATCTGACTAAAAGCTCTCTCAGCCATAAAGGACATTGTTCAAGCCTTCTGTATAGAAAGGAAGCCAACCGTGATCAGCTGACTTGTATTAGTTGACTGGTTTTGGATCAGTGAACTGGGAGCTTGGAATCAGTTTGGCAACATGGATGAACATATTCAGACAAATCCTCAGCTGACACGCTCATGTAATAACTTAAGTTGGGTCGATAGAGCAACGTCGGTGTAATCAAAAGGCATTGCTTGACTTGGCCTGTTCAGATTGTGTACTGCTTTATGATGTTGAGAGCCGGTTCCCTGCAGAGAAAGTTTCCATTGCATTCTGGCAGACAAGCTGTGCCCCACAGCCCTGAGCCCTCTGCCATCTGTTCCCGTAAAACTGACATTGCCAGAGAAGCAAAAACACAACATTTATTTGGCCAGTCAGCTTGTGGCTGTTAGGATGTGGAAGCAAGTTACCGATGATGGTTGGAAAAAACGGGCAGAATCTTGGATCTGAACCTTTCCTCGTTTCGAAACAAGCACCTGTTTGTGGAGTGGCCTGAAAGACTCACCTGAGAGGACTGGATGTTCTCCAGAGAGAAAGAGAGGAGAACATGAGAACAGCAGGGCAGGCAGACACTGCGATGTCTGAGAGATGGTGAGAGTGTCAGGAAGAGGACAGAATCTATTTTTTCCCTTTCACTGCTCAGAAAATGAATATGTCAGCAAGGGTCGCGTTTGGAAAAGGGCGCCTCACTTCCAAACAGCTCTTCTTCGCCTTCCCTCAGACAGATTCCCTGAGGAAAGGCAGCCGGTCTGCAGGAGGAAAGAGAAGGATGTTCTCCTTTTCTCTCAGATGTCGACTGGGTATCATCAGAGGAAGGACAAAAGGTAAAATATGAGATTTAATATCTAACAAGACACACAATACTTTTATGGAGTATCCAGAATTTTCTCTTGTAATTCCAACAATATACTAACACAAGTTTACCTTTGTATATAACCTTCAACACTCTTTAATTTGTGTACATTATCCTAACTAATTAAAATAATTGTGCAGGCCTGTCAAACATAAATGTGTAAGCATGCTTGAGACCTGTGAAACTGAACATTTGCTTGAAGACAATCTTGGATGATCATTCTTAGAGGTGAACAAGAACGCAGGCGTGTGATATGTGGGACATGCATTTCCTCTGGCTCCGTTTCTTCACACTGATATGTGCTGGCTGACAAGTGACTTAGTCATTTTGCTCCTCACACTTTCAATTGCAGCTGAAGCTGATAACCATAAGATGGCAGTGTGGTCAGTTTAATCGATGCTGAGGTTAAGCTCCACGGTAACAAGTCCCAAATATGTTCATGTAAAGTAAATGTATGCACTTTTATGAGGGTTTCTGTAAATGGTGATGGACTAGTACCAAACAGTGAAAACAGTCACACATCAATGTCTGTTGAGATTCTGAAATTTCATTTCTTTATAAAATATAATAAAATTTGAATGTCACGCATCTATTAAGGTCGCACCAAAAAATTGGGCCCTCTTATACTAATCAGTAGCTTGTCAGTAATGCTACAGCAATTATGTTGATTTATAGTCTAGAGCAAATGTAAAAGAGTCAATTTTTATAACATTGCCAGTCAGTTCCCAGAGGTTTTTATCAGTCCAACAGACTGCTCCATCTCCCGATTCTCTTTATTCTGGTGGAAATTAATTAGTCTCGCTCTGAAAGACTACAATCACTCACACTGTAAATGGGGTATTAAGGACAAAAGTCTCAGAGGAAATCATCTACACCAAAGAGTGTTGTGTCCACTGGAATGGCTCACTAATTAGGCTCCATGCAACAGCAGATAAAAACATGGAAATGTTTGTTTGTAATCACTTTACACATCTGGGCAAAAGGCCATTTTGGAACAAAGGGCCTGATGTTTCTTATGACCTTGATGTATTTTGTTTTTTCCATTTTTTATCTGCCTCTAAAAATGATCTGCACTGAACTAAAAACAGAGTCTGATGAGGTTTCGAGGAGCTGCCAGTGAGGCTGAAGGAGGGGTTTGTTTGGATAGTGGTTGCAGTGCGGGTCAGGAAGTGACTCCGAGGCTTTTGTGCATGACAAATGGTCAGACAGGTGCAGTGATGGGCCCTCTGTGTGTGGGTGGAGGGCCCCTGAAGGATTAGCAATGGGTCCTTTAACCCCCTAGAGGGTGAAAAAAGAGATGACAGGCCTCAGAGGAAACACATTTGAGTTTCATCAAGCTGCTCTGATTTAAGGTGTTCCTATTTTCCCTCTGTTTGAATATATTTCACTTATTATCACGATTGCAGTTTGAATGTGGACTGTTCTTGACGACTGCATAATATTTAGAAGCAGCAACAACTGCGAGATGTACAGGCAGCTGTTCTTTACAGGAATTTAACCTATGCTTCTGCCAATATGTTGTGTGCACGTGTGCGTGCATGAGAGAAAGAGAGAGAAGATAAGAGCATTGTGTAGGCACAAGCTCTGTAAAATGATTTTGTCTCCATGTGAGAAAAACGTGACACTGTCTGACAATGAATGTGCAGGTGGTGTTAATTGTTCTGAGAGTTGAGTGTGTGGGGTGTGCGCAGTTTTGTCATGTCTAATCTCAGCATGTGTACTATATGTGTGTGCTGAGGATGTGTTTGACTTGGTGGGAAGTGGATAAAGAGTCTGTCTATGTGTGTGTGTGGATTTGCAAGGGGGAGGGAGTGACTATCGTGTGTGCCTGCTTCACTGAACCCCTCTGGCAGAGAGGGAGACAGACAGAGGGGAGAGCAAACGCTCTAGCTCTGTATGAGAGGGCTGTGTGTGAGCTCATGTGAGTGTATGAACAGGGCATGATAAATCCTCTGGAAAAAAGACGAGCGATCAGTAAGAATAGCGCAAAAGACGGGGACCACAGCGAAATGGCAAGAAAAGGACACGAACCATTTCCCTCCCTGCTTTGGATTTTATAGAAGGAGCACAGCTTGGCACATAGTAGTTTTAGATGTATGTGAGCATTGAGAATAACCATTTAGGAAGGTAGTGAGGATCAGAATTTGCTGGATAGTGTCAAAATTTAAGGACATGCTGGAGTTGTTGCACAGGAATGAAGAAACAAAGATGTTTTTTCTAAGCAGCTGAGACCTGGTCTCTTGGGTCGCCTGCTTTCACCACAGCTCTCTGCCCACTACTAAAGATCAGCGAGGTTACTTCCAGAGGGTGACTCTGCTGATTTAACTCCAGCCATGCTCTGTGGTCTGAGGAGAGACACCAAGAACAGCATTGGTAAGAGGAACATATTCTGATATTCAGAGTCAAAGGGTACAGATTGTGTGCAGCCAACGAAGATTTAAGACAGCAGGAGGTCAGCCACTTCTGAGAGGCGCCTACGTCCCTGCGGTCTTAAATCTGTTCAGTTTTAATGCAAATAAATTTGATGGTTGAATCATTACAGTGCCTGCAATATAGCAGCAATAGATCGCGAGAGATTTAAATGTCAGTGGACTCAGCCACCAGCTCTGCATATCATCCTGCCATGTGTAATTAGGGCAGATATAGCAGCACAAACTGGGTCTGGAAGGGCCCAGTTTATAAATAAAGTTTCACCTCTGAAAATAGCGATGTGATTTCATTGTCAGTGGGTACCGCCCACATATTTAACCTACATTCTAGGATGGTAAAAAGTGCCCTTAATTGATTTGGAAGTTAATCAACTCCCCAAATAATGGAGTAGTAGTCATACCCTTAAAAATAAAAGCGTTTCCTCTATAGAAACAGATCTGAGAGGATTCATAGTTTTAATCAACACCATTCCAATCTTAATTCTGGCTCTTGAGGTGGGTGATGCTTTTCAAAGCTGGAGGAGGATGCCTGGAGGATGGCTTGATGGTACAGTAGCATTCAGTCACGTGCGGTGTGTTGGGTCTGCGTAACCCAGAGCCAGTGTTGCCTTTTGACAGCAATGACAGCTGCTGGACCGTCAGGGCCCCCAGGAGTCCGTGTGGTTATGAGGCTTTTGCCTTGCCTAACATGTTTGTGATGTGTCACTCACTTTGTGTAGTTTGTGCCTCAAAGCTATTGGACACAGGACTTGTGCAGGGATGTGGGGTAAATTAATGACGATGTTATGCCTTGTGTATATTCTCCAAATCGCCATAGCGTGCAAGACAGAGAGTTGTCTAGTTAAGCTTTGACTCATGCAGCTGTGTCCACGTGAAGGCTGAATTTTCTTCTCGTATCCCGTGGCTGCCTGAAGGTTTCAGGTCAGTAAAGGTATGACAAAGGATCTATGCCTCTCAGCTGTCCAAAGGCTTCAACTTCAGTTGGACAGATGTGGTGACTCGGTGTGGGCAGAGATAAAGCGGTGGGTTTGATCCCCTTCAAGCACAGTCTTTGCAAATCAGTGGAGATAACAAAAAAGACATGTCCGACTAAATGAAATGACATTTTTTCATGTCAAACCAATATACTGTCAGTAGATCATTGTCAAACTGATATAATCTGAAGCCCGAAAGCTTACTTCTTTCATTTCTGACCTCTAGAGCAAATGAGAGTAGATCATACATGAATCTTTTATTTTCATAGGCGCCTGATATACATTACATCTATGTAGTTCAGCTTGATTGATTTCTTTTTTTGTCCATTATTATTCTCTGTTTCACTTACATTTTGTAGGTTGTCATGTTTCAGTCAGTCCTGAAGTTGGCTACAACTTGAAATCTGCTTTTCCTGTGGCTGTTTACATCTGGCATCATTAAAAAGCATGCATAATGAGCTTTTAGCAGCAGGTGTCATTTGCAGTGTGTTTATGGATTTAGTGAAAACCATGGCTTCATTAAATTTAATACTGAGGAAAATGTACATTTATGATTATTCCCCTGCAAGCTCTGGAGTACCACGGTTTGCCTTCTCAATGATGTGTAGACAGATTTATGGACGTTTGTTCAGATGAATATCGTAATTATTGTGACACTCTCACACAGCGAGTCACCCTGAATCTAAAAACATTGATGGCACCTCAGTTTCCTTCAAGAGTTCTGGAGCTGCGTGTTGCCAAACTATGTACTAGTCCAAAATACTTAACTTCACTGTCCAGCAGTTTGAAAAGCTTGTGCAGTTAATGCGTCAGGACTGATTCTTACCAGTGTCTCCACTCTGCAGTACTAATGCAGTCATCTTCCAGACTCTTACTTGTGAGTACTTCAGTTTGATGCATGTCATATGAAAAGCAGCAAGATGCTCTCCTCCACTCATGTCATCCAAGTGTGGACCTGGCACATTATTCACTATTTTTCAAGGTTGCAATGTGATGTTCAATCGCTGTGCTGGACAGCTGAAAAAGGTAATCCGCAATGGACAGGATTAGCGAAGTGCCAAGTCAGTTTCCTCATCGCTGCGACTGCTGACATGGATGCATGGCTGCTTTCAGGTTCAGATGGCTGGGCAGTGGCTCCACTAATCTGACGACAGCCCAGTGCTGAGTCAAAAGCGGGTCCCACTGTGGGTTAAGAATAAAAACTACCTTGCTCTGCAGAGTACATTCCCTAGCTTTACCTGACAGCTGCTATAAATGACATGAAATGATGATTTCCTCTCTGTGCATGAACAGACCATTAACTGCATGCTGTTCTTTCAGGAAGGTTCCCATCCTGTAGTAGCTGCTTGTTGCAAATCTATACTTGTGTTAAATTAAATGTTTTCAAAGGTTTTTGCTGGAGACAGCGGCTTGCTGTTTTAAATCCTTGACCCTTTAATATGATTGTTAGGGAAACAAAGCGGTGTGACCTTTCAAGGTCCTGAGTTTGAGGTGACCATTCTAGCTCAGATAGTCCTGACAGATGTATTTTTGGCTGTAGTGTTTCCCTGCAAAAGCTCCTACATGACAGAGGGTGAAGTTCAAACCCCTAACTGTGGGCTGCTGCCACGATGTGCAATGGGGCAGTCATTTTCATTTAGTCTTTTGCTGCAGAGTTTCCCTACATATCCTATCACCACGCTGTCTCCTCAGATGAAGGACCATACTCAAAGGGAAGCAAAGAGTCCGGGGCAACTGACCAATCACATTTGTCCCGGAGGCGCAGCCTTTCAGGTACAATACACTCAGACCTGATGTTACATTATTTACTTTGTTTTGTTGTCTGATTCATTCTACTATGTTCAATTCACTTGAGTCCCCAAGAAGAGGAAGCATCACTCCATGTTTGATTGAGACGTTTGTCTGTATTCATGTAGAGCCATTTACGTCCTGCGGTTTGCTTGATGTTGCACTGTTTCGAATGCTTAGATAAGGTGAAATATTTGCTTGTGTTGCAAACCTGTCATTGGTAGTAAAACCACACATTGCAGACTGATATAAAAGCACAGCACAATGTGGAGCACATGACAGAATGAGTTCTCTGTTGACACATGGGCACATATCCATCAATTATTGTCAGGCTAACATAATTTCCAGCTGGTTCTTTATTATCAATGCAATGCATTTCTTTTCTCAATCCTTATGTAGAGTCTTTTTAATCAAAACACTTTTATTCTCCACATCCTCCTTCTGAACTCTTCACAAAGATTAACTGAGACAGAGAGATCTGAAGGAACAAGGAGAAGACGGGAGGCTGAGAAAATAAAGTACGAGGTCTTGTGTCAGAGAGCATTTCTGTGAAAGATTCAGGGAAAGAGTCTTTCGTTGCCCCTCAGACAGGGTGATTCTGTCAAGCAGAGGCTAATGCTGACTGCAGATCTGTGCCTGCGTCTGTATCTGTCAGCAGAAGAGTATCGAGGAGTGACCACGGTGGATCTGATGAAAAGGGAAGGCAGCAGCCTTGGCCTCACCATCTCCGGAGGGTCTGATAAGGATGGCAAGCCCAGAGTGTCAAACCTACGGCCAGGTGGGCTAGCTGCCAGGTGAGATCTCTGCTCCGTGATGCATTTAAAACCTGGCAACCAAACCAAGCTGTCCGGACTTGTTATTCTGCCCCCCACAAATGTGCGCATGTTGCAAAGCTGCACCGTCTCACTAACGGCAGGCTGTAGGCAATGTGTTAGATCAGCTTGACCCACAGTGATACCTCAACAGGATCAATGGAGGTGTGTCCAAGAGCTGATTTAAATTTTATCTCTATTTCTGATCAGTTCATGCCTGATTTGCTGTACTGTGGTGATAACTCAATATAAATGTTTTGTGAGCATGCTTTTTGTGCTCAAAGATTGTTTAATTAAGATAAAGCTAATTTTCCCCAACATCAGATCACATGATAAGAAAATTCATTGGAAAACTCACATTTCAAGATGATTAAGCAGCATGTGACCGTAGTGAAACACACACACACGCACGCACGCACGCACGCACGCACGCACACACGCACGCACGCACACACACACACACACACACACACACACAGATTTGCAAGAATGACACAGCCCCTGTCACGGTCCTGGGTCCGTGACCCAGTGGGTGTGTGTGTGTGTGTGTGTTTTCCTGCCTGTGTCCCCTCTGGTTTATGTTAAGTGTGTGCTTATGAGTCTGTCCTTGCTTGTCTTTTGTGCTTCCTGTTTTATGTTGAAAGTCTTGTAGTTCCTGGTCCTGTGCTTCATGTGAGTGTGTCATGTTTTGCCCTCGTCGGTGTGATTGTCCCCAGCTGTGTCTTCCTCCTGTGTGCCATTTCCCTTGATTACCTTCTGTGTATTTAAGCCCCGTGTTTCCCTTTGTCGAGTGCTGGTTCGTCTGCGTAACATGGTGTTCGTCTGCCGTCTCTCTGTGCCCTCATCCCGTTTCTTCCCCCATGGTCGTGTTCAGGTTTGAGTTTAGTTTTCCCAGTTTAGTTGAGATTTATGTTCACTCTGGTTTTTGTACCTTTTGTCACGATTAATAAATCATTCACCTGCAACCCACACCTGCCTGCGCTTGGGTTCCTCCTTACCCCCCACA
>VURO01047731.1:0-17426 GCA_015108175.1 Pelvicachromis taeniatus
AGCCTCTGGCATGTTAGAACAAGGCAGCTAAGGGAAGTCGGCAAGTCAGATCCATAACTTCAGGATAAGGATTGGCTCTAAGGGCTGGGTCGGTCGGGCGGCGGTGCGCGGCCCACTTTGCGGGGCTCTTCCGAGGCTGGTGGAGCAGTCGCTCCGTTGCCCTCCACCTGCAAGGCGGGCCGTGCACCGCCGCTACTAGCAACTAGCCCGCTGGCTAGCGCTACTAGTCCGCTCGCTAGCGCTACTAGCCCGCTCGCGCTACTAGCCCGCTCGCTAGCGCACCTGCGGCTTTTAGTCTGGTGCGGCTAATGTATGAACAAAATATGATTTTTTCAATTTCAAGTTGTGCGGCTAATATTCAGGTGCGCTCTGTAGTCCGGAAAATACGGTAGTTGTGGATTTGTGCTGTTTACATCAACAATGACCTGTAAAATCTTTGTTTATGCTTCAAAGGAGCCGATAATTACAAATCTGATTTCCTCTTTTCATCACTGCGCGCCCTCGTAGCCACAACACAGAAGAACATTACTTTTCCATGTCCGTGTTCTGCGGGGCCCAGAATACATGTGCGGGTTTTAGCTAAAGCGCTCATGGCGTTGACCAGTCGCAGTCGTCATAGAAACAAACGGTCTTATATCAGTCAGAACTCGGTTGTTACAGAGCAGACTTAATGCAGCTCCTCGAGCTATTTGTAAGAGAGATGATCAGAAGTGGTCAGTGATGTGCAGCTGAAGAAAGTTTGATCACAGCTTGTGTGTCTGCTGAGAGGATCAACGGAGCTGAAGAATGAAACATTTGACTCCACCCCCCGCGTCAACGTCATCCTCATTAAGAAGAGAGCTGTGTGCTACTTCAGTATGTTGACTTTTTTAATTACGTTTGTTAGTTTCTCTAAAAAGCGCTGAACAGGTGAAAATGGAAACACGCTCGTCCCTTTTTAAGACATTTGTAAACTGATCCAAGGATGAGGAGAACTGAACGTCATTTGCCTTATTATGTGGAGGCTCCTATAAAGAGGTTATTAATTGCGCGTTTCATCATTGTAGCTGGTAATGAACGGTGTGCAAAGAGAACGTATAGCAGGGCTCTGTATTAAAGACTGCATTGTTGCGTGTTGCAGTTACACTTTATCCTTTCAGAAGAAGTGTCACTGAATGAGAAGTGTGTGACGCTGTGCCATTCACACACTTTTAGATCTACTTTTTCATAATACACGGTAGACATTTGTGTCTTTGGTTTAATGTAGCCCTACAATAATGGTCCCTTTGTCTGCCTTAGTTCACTGAAACGTGTTTTTGCAGTTCTTTCACCCAAAATGCTGCTGAGCATTTTTAATAATAAAAGCCACACGTGCATTTTTGTAGCTTGTAAAACCAACTTAAGATCATCTATGTGGATGAATCGATTTGACACACTTTGGCGTTGTCTTTGTTCATAATGGGCTACTTGGAAGGCTTGCATGTTTACTCAGCAAATGATTAGACAAGAAATTAGTGTTAATGGAAACTATGGATCCTTCCCAAGCTCATCCCTTCCATGCTCACAGTTTGAAGATGCACTTGTGTGGACAGTCACTGACAACAGCAGAATATGTGACATGCTGGAGTGTAGCCAAGGTGAGTGTAAAAGGATGAGCTTTGTGTGTGGATGTTCATGCAGTATTTTATACTGCAATACTACTGTAAAGTACTACTGTAGTGGTTATAAAACATGACTTAGATTATTCATAAAGTAAAATTAAACTTTGTTCTTTGCTTTCTAAGATAAAGATAAACAAAGATAAACAACAGATTTGATTTTATATGATGTGTAATTAATCCCAGAGAGCCGACGATGCACAATGTCTTTTAGGAAACATCTAAATGTTACCAACTAAACACTGGAAGTCGAACAGTCGTGCAGGTCATGTCTCCACTGGGTCCGCCGCTCAGTTGTGGACATCTATACTCTGAACTTGGTCCATAACCTGGACGTCCAACCTGGACGTCTATCTGCTGATCATCACTTGAAATTGTGTCAGGTGGATATCGATGACAGGTGCAGGACATTTACATGATTAATCACAAACATCAGCGTTGTTGTGATCAACATTATACATATGAATAGGGATTATTTATAAACAGACAACTTCCCAAGCTAAAACGGTCACTTATTACGATGTGTTGAAATATTAAAACTGTTAAAATTCATGTTAAAATGTAAAATAATAATGGGTGAAGTGTTTAGAAAAACATCTGGAATTCCTTTTAAAAGGAGTACAATGTGTTCAATAAGTTCAAAGGAGCGTTTGCGTTGTAGACGGCTCGCTTCTGTTTTAGTGAGGCTGGGATCCTGTTTTAAAGCTTTGTAGGAGGAAGTGAAGGCGGTCCTGATCGGTAGCCTGCTCTGAGAGAAGGTGGACACAAAGTACGACACGTTTGTGCACATGTGTTTGCATGAACACGACTATCTGCTCCAGTCTTTCTCAGTGCGCACATTTTGCAAACTGCCTGTGAGAAGCTGCGACTTTCTGCTTGAGACCCTCCGTGCAGGGTTAGGGTTAGGTTTTGTTTAACCTCCTAAGACCTGGAGGCATTTGTAATGTCTCTGGGCTATTTGGGCTGATTGGGACCTGATGAATGTAAAAACAAAGAATTACCAGATTTTTGTTTCTGAGAAAAATGATCGACATATGAGGACATTCTTTTTAAATTTGGATCAAACAGCGGCAGCATCATGTCCTGGTAAGAGGATATCAGGCCCTTGTAGATGTTGTATTTTGGTTTAAACAACCCAAAATGTGACGTCCACATGTGGACGCAGGTCCTAGGAGGTTAAGTGTCCTCTTGGAGATGTCTGCTGACCACTCTGCAGTCCTTCACACATAACTGTCTGTACAGGAAACATGCCCTCCATCCTCTGGAAACATGGGACTACAGACTACATGTACATTATAAAAACAGCGTCTAAATCCAGTGTGAGTTTTAAAGACGTCCACACTTGGATTATAAGAAGCCCGTACACACAGGGGCTAATATAGAAAAAGGCCGTGGCCTTCAGCGCACCAACGTGACGTCATCTTCTACGTGGGTAGCTGCTAAGCTGTCAGTTGGGCCATAAAATAGTTTGTTTTAGATTTAAATCATCAATTCTGAGGTGTGTTTATGGACACAACAGGAAGTGGAAAAATAACACTCAACAGCTCATTTTGTTGATGCTGCTAATACATTACATCAGAATGTTAAGATTTTGAGTGATGACCTATTCTGCTGATGACATGCTCAGATGTCCAGACGTGGGGGAAGTTCAACCTAACACTGTTATGGGAGCTTGTTGTCTCCACTGCGTTTCAGTGCAGGCCGTCTTTGACACTCACTCATTATTTTCAGGGTCAGGCTTTCGCAGCACGAGTGAAGTGAAGGGAAAAACCCTTTACAAGTCAGCAGTCCATTGCAGCTCTAACACAGACATTCACATTCACACTCACATCCACACCTCGGGGAAATTCACAGTTTCCAGTTCACCTGAGAAGACTGGAGCACCCAGAGGATGCAAACACAAGACGCATAAATAAAAATGCTGTACGGCATTTCAGACAATGGCAGGAATGCATCCTCCACAGGCAGGTTACTCTCCCCCCGCGCTTCCCTTTGCACTATGCGAACGACTGTGTCTGGACGTAGCATCAGTTTTAAACACACAATTATGTCTAATTGCTGACTAAAAGAAAACGGTTTAATGAGCAAGAGGTAGTTGTGTGCAGCTGTTGCTGTTGGCCTTTAGTTAATACAGCAAAGGCTCACTGAAAAGCCTGTGAGAATAAAGTGAGGGCGAGTGCACCCGGGTGTATTGATGAAACACATTGGTATAGCCATATCTCAAGAGCACTACAAAGCATTGTCTTTGAACAAGAGTGTATGTTACCTCGTGACAGAATAACGTGTCACCTCAAAGCTGCAGCAGTGATAATTAACAGCTCAGTTATGGGCCACTGGTCAGCGTGCTCATGGGATCAAGAGACACAGCTTTGTATTCATCAGATGGACTTCTAATGAATTGTCATTCTTTATGCAGCTCATATTAAGTCAACGTTGGAAATGGGATGTAGTGACATCAATCTGCACAAACCAGAAAATGTGTGAAACCTGAAAATGAAGAAGGGCCTGGTCAGACTGAGAGACGTAACCGTCAGACCACCGAGAAGGAAAAATGACCCCCGCTGCTCACGGCAGTATATTAGCTTGTGCTGTTGGTCATGGTGTGATTCAGGATGCTGCAGTGGTGAGGGAGCGGGGGGAGCAGGGCTTGTAGTGATAAAATAGCAACACAGTAGTGTGGCTAAGCTTGGTTAGCCACACTGTTGCTGTAACTAGAGATGGACCGATCCGATATTCAGTATCGGTATCGGTCCGATACTGACGTAAATTACTGGATCGGATATCGGAGAGAAGTTTTAAAATTTTATCCGATCCAGTAAATATCTCAAAAACCCGCTAACATGGGTATAACCCAAGTTGCACTTTTATTTACATGAATGTTATTTTAAATACTTCTAGATTTAAAGTTGTGCATAACGTTGCGCACTTTCAGGATGGATGTTTTGATAGTGGTGACAGCTAAACAGTGCTAAAGTTTTAATAAAGAGATATGCATTGTTGAAGTGAGCAATATTTTGGGTGCCGTCTATTTCTTGCATGCAAGTATAAGAGAGAAGCTTTAGTGTTTTGTCTTTTTAAATTTGAGTTGAACTTATACAAAAACAGTTTAAAAAATAGATGTCGGATTCATATCGGGATCGGCACATATCCATATATATGGTATCTGTATCGGTATCGGACATAAAAAAAGTGGTATCGTGCCATCCCTAGCTGTAACCACAGCTTTGATTTTATTGGCTGCTTGTCCTGTCACTATGCTTCAAAGAAGCGCTTCAATCGGGTTGCATCTCTCACTCAGCGCCTCTACCCTCACACCCAGATATGACCCCGGCTGCAGACCTAATGTTGCTGTCCCGGTGGATTCATCTACTCCATTATAAAGTCTATGGCGTTCTTTTCTGCCTCGCTTCAGCGTATCAGCAGAACTGCTGAAGGACAAACACCCATTTCAGACATTTGAATTGCAAAAACTATGAATTGCAGAAGTTTTAATATACACTTGGAAAGTACACTGCAACTTTAAAGGTTGTTAGTCTCAAAATGTGTTGTGCAATATTATAAAAACTCGATTTTTCAGCCAGTGAGATGTTACGGTAGGATTACTGTAACGCTGTATGGGAAACCTCCTAATGCACATCCAAGGAGAGTTTCTGGAAGTGAGTACAAACCGCTGAACACACACATTTACTGACAGCAGCTTATGAACAAAATAACACACATGCTGCGACCGAAGGCAGATAAGGAACGGCACATTTAAATGTTTGTTTCTGTTACTGTGTTATAATGTCGTGTGTGTGTGTGTGTGTGTGTGTGTGTGTGTGTGTGTGTGTGTGTGTGTTAGATATGGGAAGTGGCAGTTTGTTGCAACAGCTGTCAGGATTATATCACCTGATTTAGGTTATTTGGTTATTGTAACTTATCTGGCTACTTAAATGGATACTTTTATTTTATTTGCTTCTGTTTTTATTGTTTTTTTTTTGGTAATTCAATATTTCCATTAGGTGTGAGTGTGAGTGGTTATCTGTCTCTCTGTGTAGCTGGGATAAGCTTCATCCCTCCTGCAGCCCTGACAAGAACAGAATGGATGGATGTATTATTATTATTATTATTATTGTTGTTGTTGTTGTTGCTGCTTACTTGTGGGGTAATGGCTGAGGCAACGATGAGGGTGCAGCAGTAGCCCTGGTTGTAAAATGGTCCCATCGGAGGCTGAAGAGGTAGTTTGGTGTGGATGTACAGAGCTGAGCGTTCTCTAAAGGCTGCAGCAGAAGTTACTGTAGTGGTGGTTACTGTGGCATTAGCCAGGAGGGGGTCTCGTCCCACCCACTCCCAGGCCATGTGAGGCTACATATATTCATCGTTGTCTTTCTGTTGAATTGATGGAATTATAAGCAGTTCAGTGTAGCACCTACATTTTTTAATATATGGATTTCTAAGAGCCAGACAACCAGAATCAGATCCTGGTAAAAGGTAAAGACCGGGCTAAAGTCTGTGAGGCGTCACAGATGAATCGCACGTGTCCATTCTCGATCATACTGGACTCTGTGGGGAATGCAAAGCAGGAAACGGGGTTGCAGACAGCTTGAAGGCACTCAACTCGCACAATACACATGTTGGGACTCTGGCAGAAAGTGTGAGATGATGGTGCACTCTGAAGGTGCCAGTTCTTGGAGGAGCCCTGCAGTGTGTGCAGCTCATCGTCTTGGCCAGTGCAGGGTGACATATGGCCCTGTGTACCCATCACAGCGCTGGTAGCGATGTCATGTGTGACGCCTGTCTGTGGTTTAAGACACGGCCTTGGTTTCATCCTCCTCGTGGGTCATGTCCCGTTGGTTTAATATTACCAATGATACATTTGTTTGGTCTTATTTTGATTTGGCACATAAAGAACATGTTCAGCAGGTGGTGGGACTGCCTTTACTGAAATCCTATGAGCACAGTGCTCATTCTGCTTAAATTAACAGCCTAAACAAAGAGTTGCAAGAGTGCAGATGGTCACTAACTCCGAAGCTGATTCGTTTTCCTTATGAAGTTCGAGTGTCTCGAGGTCTCGTTGATGAGTGAGGGTAAAGCAGGTTGACAGGTGGAGTGGTGCAGACTCCTCAGTAACGTGACTGGTGTGTAAGACTGTTTCTAAGCCACAAGGCAGCGCGTTTGTTTTAGCAGTCGAGCCATTATCCAGTCCTCACAAATGGCTGTGGGCTTAGGGTAGAGAGCTGAGCTTCCCATAGTGGCCGTGCTGACTCTGTGGTAAGAAGCTTAAACCTCTGGAGGAAGATGGAGAGGAGTCGGTGCTCCTTTCTATCGAAATAAGACGGTAGAAAGAAGCTGACGTGTAATTAGACTGCTGCATACATGGTGAGAAAAGGCCGATCTGAAAAGACTCTAATGGACAAAATTAATGATTAGAAGAGTCCAATATGACTGACAATCAGGCATAACATTGTTTTAGTGATGTTAAGTCATGTTAAATAATAATATGTTATTGTCCTTCGTTTAAATGCTTTCCCTCCTGATTACTGGCAACAACTTTCTTTGAACCATCATATATTATTTATATTATTTTGTTTCCTTGATTTTATACGTGTGCCTGCCACGTGTATATATAAATATATAAATCGTGCTTATGTTGTTCAATAGTGAGATCATAAATCACTTGAAGTGTTTCTTCTGGGTGTCGCCTGAAAAAAGGCGTGGATCATCCCATTTTAATTCGAATAAAACCAACACATCAAACCCTTAAACGTTTGAAAACACTATTATAACTTTATGGAATGTAATATTTCAGTTTTCATGCCGTATGTGAAATTCAGCCATTTCCATTTGATGTGGTGAATTCAGTAGTGAAGAGTGGAAGCCGACGTCTTGGTGGGGGAGACTTCCTTTCTGTCTGCCGCCCCGCCACAGTTGTCACCTGGAAGCTTTCCATCAGGCCCCTCTCTGTGGAAGCAGAGATGAGAGCTGTTCAGAGGAATGGCCTCGGGCGCACGGCTCTACCAATGCTCAGCTCAACAACCATGGCTGCTTCCAGGGAGCATCTCTGTGCTTCAGAAGCTTTCTACGAATGGGAACCAAGTTGGCTTCCCATCATACGGCGCTTCCATAAAGACCTTTTCAGCGATTTGGCTTAAAATCAATATGAAAGGTTAGAACCACAAGCACACTTGGGATTAAGTGCAGTAAAGGAGTAGGATTTAAACTGACAAAAAGTGAAATTCCTCGACGCCTTTAACAACTGATATCTGGAGTTGAATGAAGTTTGGGCTCTTATCAGATCTCAGGGGAGACTCCAAAAGCCCCATTGCATCAAATCAGAGGCAAACAGACAGAACCATCCTGATGTCTGTGTGGCATTGTGCGCTCAAACATGTGCTGGGCAGGATTTCTGCATCAACACAACCGGAGAATTACCACAAAACAAACAACTTTGGGGGGGGGGGAATTAGGAAATTACATATAAATCTGCTGTATTTTTGTGCTCGCTGTCAGTTATGATTTGTCACTTTAATCACATAAATCATTGGACAATTTGAATTAGTCTGGAAACTGTCTAGAAATGTTATCCTGATGGATGATGGTGCTTAAATGTATGACAGGGTAATAACTTTGAGACAACTACGGCACACACAAAGGCACCACAACACACACAGAAGCACATCAAAATTACACGAGCATTATTTGTATCTAGCATGAAATAGGAATTTACAAACGATTCAAATATTAGCTTAGTAACATTAAACAAGGCCTTATCTTTCTACAGCAGCGCTCGAAGTGTACTCTCAGTGCTACACGCTGCACCTATTCAGTCCTACGATGTTCGAACACTGTTGTGTGAAACGGTGAAATACTGTTTTAAATTCGATTAGTCAAGTTTTTCTTTTTTCTTACCAGCAGGTTCTTTAACTGGATCCAGATTTTTCTGTTTTTAATGGAAGCAGAGACCACCTCTTATGGCAGCCCAATGAAATGGTAACAACATTAGCGTTGACATAGTGTTTTATTACAGTCCTGGGCAATTGTCAGGATCATTCATCTGCACATTCAAACTCTTCACTCTCGCATTTGTCACCCAGTGGCCTGGCTCTGGGTTTGCTGGGTTATTGCAAGCTAGCATGTTGTCTGTGATGTATGCCACTATGACAAGCAACTGTGTACATCAAATATGGATCTCTCTCCAAGATATCATTTTAAATGTGTGATGTAAATAGAAAAAAAACAGGTCAATAAACCAGTGAAATCTGGAGAACGACTAATAAGTAAAGTTTATGTTACTGCATTTATATCACAGGTCTCTAAAGAAAATGTGTGGCTCGGGTTGGATGTTAGGTGTTACAACAGAAGCTCAAAGTGTCACATGTGACGGCCCTGGGGACGGGAACAGGATCGTTTCTGTGTGATTCCAGGGCTCATGTGCCATGGTACGCTATGCAAATGGAGCTGTGCCAGACCTCGTCCATGATTGGCTCCCGCGAGCTCAGGGGCCTCCCTCGGAGTTACGGATTGGTGGATTGGGTGCACCTAAGAGGATAAAAGGCAACGGATTCTCCACGAGAGTGGGCAAAGGGCTGTTTGTGGCGTCCTGGCCTGCTGGCCTTCCCCTCTCCATAGACTTTGACAACTACTTGTGTTCTGTTGGGCGCTTGTGTTTAGCGCCCTCCCGTGGCCATAACTGCGGGCTCTGTGGCCTTTGTTGTCGTTGTGTTCTGAGCTTCTGTGTTAAAATAAAACCCTGTGTTAACCGCAGACCTTTTCGGGTGCTCGTGCACGTTACTCCCCGTAGGGGGATGTAACATATGTGGGGGCTCGTCCGGGATCTGAACCCAGGACCTGATCCCAGGACCTCTCGCACCCGAAGCGAGAATCATACGCCTAGACCAAACGTCAGCGTGTTGTTGTGTGTAACTCTGTGTTTCTTCCCTGTTGCACTTGAATTGGGCTAAAATGACTGGAAGAAGTGATAAAAAAAAAAATCAAAACCTTTCAACGATTTTAATGAACTCTGGTGCAGTTATTATTATTTCTAATATCTGTGTGATTTTTAATACCATCATTGGGACATAAAAGGTTTCTACTGTAGAGCTAAAGCAAGAGTGTGAAAAAGGTGAACATCAGCATGGTATGATCACTGGAGCACTTCAACATGCAAAGATGAGCCTTTAGGCCACGAGTCGGTCCAGTTTCACAGAACTTCACACGCTGTCTTCTTAGCTGTCCATTATTTTAGCTTGTTGTGATGCGTTTAATGTGTTCCAGAGTTTCCTGAGAAATTGAAAGTTCCTTACAAAACACATAAATTATATCTATGGCAAAACTAATGTGACAGTTAAGTCCATGCCTGAGAGTAGTAGATTTTGCAGTGGCTGCTAAATTATTATTTTGATGAAATGTATTTAAATTACCACCATATATCAAACGTTGCTGGCAGTGACATCTTTTTAATTCAGATATTTATACCAGAATGTGCGCCACACAATATGAGCCCAACTTTAGTCCAAAAGCAGTTTAGCCAGCACTGAAGGTCAGTGCAGTTATCTTTTTATGAAACATTTTGAATACTTATGACAGAGGTTTAAAATGGCATATGAAGTTTTCCAAGGCTGAAATGATGACAGTCATAAAATAAGTTGTTGGTGTGTGTTTTTTTTTCTTACTAGTTACTGAATGTTGAATCAGAGGTCATCCAGAAAAGGCCTGTGTCTTCTTTGACAGCTTACTGGAGTCCAGGTGATGGCGTTTAAGGGAAGGGCGGGTTTATCAAGTGTAGAATATTCTGCCCTACTTTAATGTAAGTTAGCTGAAATTCTCAATATATGATCTGCTCCTGCTGGCCATAAAATATTAATGGAAACCCTTCAGGTCTCAATAAAGTCCAAGGATCCATGAGGTGTTTTTTCTTCTTCTCATCATCATCATCACAATTTCTCCTTCTTCCTTTTTCAGCACACTGCTTGTGTTAATGACGTCTTTTCACCTTTGGTCAAAAACAATGAAAAGCCTGCTTTCACAAACAGTCACATGTTTTCTTTGTCACAGATCGACATGAAGAAATGGGCTCTATATTTTTAACAGTTGTTGCTGCAAGATTTCTGGATTGCTAAGCGATGATATGTTCGGTGGGTGGCGTCAGTCACAATGACCTGCTGGCTTGATCATAATCACGCCTGTAATTATAGAAAAAAACAACACCTCATGGAAGTTTGGTCTCACTGGCAACTTGAATCCATATTCAGAAACAGCACTGGCACCTGAGACGTTATGAGCAATACGTTATGTGACTGTGGGGAACGTGTTTTACTCTTGGTTTTCTACTTCTGTGTGTATTTTTACAAATAAATAACATTGTTTGTCATTCATTTACTCAAAACTGCAGATATCAGTATGTGCTCAATGCACACTAATATAAAGCCCAACTGAAGCCTGTACATATGCAGGCAGGCCTGTGTGTTTTTGGATGTGACATTGTATCTCACCGTTTCATTTAAAAACCAAAGAGTTTACAGTTGAAGTCTTTCCCTGTAGCTGACAGGGGAGTTTGTAACATGTCATTGTTTACTCGTTTGTGTCGTTAGCATGAGCCAACAGTGCAACCACACAGATCCTTGTTCTGGCTGGCTCATTTAAAGTTCCTGGGTACAGCACGGCTTTGCACTGCTGGAAGACCTCAGAGGGGCCGCCACACTGCTGAACAAACTGCTGAATTTCTCCGTTTTCACTAATCACTGAGCAAACCTGTCGGATTGTTACATCAACATTTCCTATCATCCTGGTGACACGAGCTCCCTTTCTCACTTTTGAAATGAAACCGTCTCTACAGAAGCATTATGAAGTGTTTGGAAGTAAGTAAACTGGACTCTGAGTAACGAGGTAATTACTGCGGCCTTGACCAGGCCTTGTAAATCTGGCCCAGGGTATTGACTTAAGTCCCAAATCACAAACAGCTGGCTTATAAGGCAATAACACATCTGTGTAAGCAACAACTGGAAAGAAGTGGGCTTTTATAAGAGGAGGGAATCCGTCACACGTGTTCGTCTTTATTATGACCACGACACTGAGTCTTCACTGTCATACTCAGTTATTTCATAAATATTATTTGCCTCATTCACATTGAGCTGGACTGCTGTTTCGCCCATGCTGCATGCCCTATCGGACCTCAACATGATCAATCTGATGGGAACATGTGCCCAGACAAATCCCCCGCAGCTTGACGGCGGGATATTCTCGATGTTGACGGAGGTATTGATCATGCTCACATTAAAATGATGTCGGAAGCAGTAAATGCAGATGGCGGAGAGGTCCATTAATCAGGAAATCAATGGGCTTGTCAATAAGCTACCCTGGCACTGACAACAGATGACAGTGTGCAGGCTTAGCTTAGGGTCAGCTATGCAGAGAGCTCCCCACTTCTAGTCTGCTCCAGTTCCACCACTAAAACTATCCTTGTGTCCTTCACAGCCCCAGGCAGGAGTTCATCATTTACTGAATCCTTTTAGGGACCGTTGAGCTCCACAACTCATTCAAGGCCATGAGTTTGAGCGGGTCATGAGTCATGAACCGGTGGCATAAGAGTTCAGTGTCAGCTTTGCCATCACTTGTGCCCTAGAGACGGTCACCGCCATGATGGATGGGCACACATAAGTGGAACACCCCTTGCAGCTGTTAAAGTAAAACATCAGCCGTGTACTTCAGTGTAATGTTGTCACTGAATGTTCCAGCAGCAGTAAGAGGTTTCCATGTTCTGGTGGCACCCATGCTGCTGGTCTCCATGGTGCCTTTGTGTTTGACATTTGGCACGCAGGACAATTAGCGATTGCTTGTGTTTGTCATTGTCACGCTGGTAGCTTGCGGGTCTATGCAGAGCCCCTTATGGAGGATTCCCATCTCCTGCTTTTCCTGCTCCATGCAGTTTCATTGCCTTCATTTGTTGTAGCAACAGCATTAGTTTTCTATCCAACACACGCCGATAATGCACTTATAGTAACATAATATTGGGCCGACTGTTTAAAAGGTATCTCACTTTTCCAACTGGTTTCCCAGGGATGGAATTGGATTCATGAATATTCACAGAATGACGTTGTGGAATAACATTTAGTCTACGAGCAGCAGCAATCTGCCCGTGTCCCTGGGCTGCTGAACGAGACCCCCGCCCCACCCACCGCACCATAGACTGCTGAACAGCAGCTAAATGCTGCTGGGGTTTGAGAGGTTGCCACGTTGGTCGTCAGTCAACCACACGACTGGATCGGATTGAATTACTGTATTTGCATTTAGAGCCTTTGTCCATTCGGGATGAAGACTACAAAATAATTCTTTTTATTACATGCAAATGAGAAGATGACATATTTATAACTAAACATACTGACAACTTTTATGTGAGACAATAATGTTCTCGCTGTGAACAGAAGGCAGCAGTTTGAGAATCCAGTTTGTTTTTATTTACGGTCACGTCTCATGACTAAAGGAGGAGATTCCTGTCAGCTTCAGCAGTGCTGGCGTTGTGATCACATGCTGAACTACAGAGTAAACCGTGCTTCACACAGAGGAATCTTAATATTGGCATTTTTATTGATGGACGCATTTAAAGCAAAAAAACAAAACAAAAAAAAGGTGTGCCTGTATGCAACAGAGGAGACTATTCTATGTAAAAGAGCTGTCGTTTAAAAATGTTCAGTTTACATCTATGCAGAGAAAACTGTAAATAAAATAAAACAGTGGGGGGATGAAGGAAATCTTTCTTTATCTTCTTCCAGGTTTTCATCTCTAGATGTAAACTACGATGTTAAAATATGAAAAAGTCTTTGTTCAGCACAACTTTCAGCCGTTAATATTAAGACAACATCCAGTATTTAAGCAATTAAAACATTTTTAACACACTAAGCCTGCTGAATACCTGGAATATTATTTGGCAGATGACCAACTGACAACCACGTCTAACGTCTTAATTCAGAGCAAAGCTTAGCACTAAACAAACACACACACATAATGAAACTCAGTGTGATGTAATCGGGCTGAGACGGGCATTTAGCCTCATTTCAACGACTGGAAAATAGATTTAGACAACAGTCTGTATCCGCCTGAAGTGTCGGCGTCGTTCAAACGCAGCCTTGTAGTTTTCAAATAATTGCTGAAAAATGTGTGGCTGTTCTTTTCTGAAACCATTCCTTTTGCCGTCAAGCATTACATGAATGGCAGTGAAAGAAGTCCTCGCTCATGTCTAGACCAGAAATTGTCAGGCAATCTGGCAGCGTTTCGCTCTTTGTGAATCCGTCTTTTAGCGAAAGCAGCAACTCGGAGCCTTCCTTTTAGCAGCTTTCCCCTCCTCTTTTCGATAAGTGAATTGAATTGCAAAGACCTGGATATAATTTGACTTTAGACATAACCAATTTCTCTCACACCCTAGTGCAATCCAGGACCCTGTAATGAAAAGCCAGGCTGAGAGTGTGGATTGGCGGAGAGTGACACCTGCTTCAGTTGGTTCAAATTAGAAATGCCAAAAGAAAGGAAGAAACTGTCAAATCGAAATGTGTCCGACATTTTACAGGTCTAATACTCTTGTAGGGAGAATGGCTGTGGTTCCAGTCGAAGGGTCTTTCAAAGAGTGTGATGTGAGGTGCGCTGAGCACACAAACACACGGAGATATACGACACCTGTGAGGCCTGACAGCCAAAAGTCCAAATATCCAAGTGAAAAAAAGCACAGAAACTCAATTTAAGTCAGTTTCCTCCAATGAAAATAACTTTTAAACTGTGAGCATGTATAATGAAAACGTCTTAAACATATTCTAAATGAACTTATAACGTTTCCATTCGTTCTTTTGGCTCCGTCATATCGATACTTTCTGTCCTTTTGCCTCAAAAACATTTTCACCCAGTTGTGTCTAAAGTGTGGTGGAGAAATACAGCCGAGGTAAAAATCTATTTAGGTTTACCTTCCTGTGTGTGTGTGTGTGTGTGTGTGTGTGTGTGTGTGTGTGGGGGGGGTTCTCTGGGGAGCTGGAAAAAAGTCCAGCTGCAGCGTTTGCTTCTCTGTCAGCTCCTACCAAAGGTCTCTGTCTCCAATCGACCCGTTTGAACTGTTAGCAGTTGAGCACCGGCCGCATCACTGAAGTGTGTTTAACGGAGTCTCTGCATTTAGAAGTACTTAGTTTTTATTGTTATGAAATGTTTTATGTTGCTGGGTGTGACTTCGTGTCGGTCTCTGGTGAGCTTACCTTCCTCTCACCAGCTCGCTGCTCTTTTCACACTCGCTCAAATTTAGCCTGAAAACAGAAAGTTTTCCTGATTGCACCAAATCACTGAAAGTTGTTATCGCTCCGGCCCCCCAGCGAGAGCAGCTGCTTGACTATCGCATGAATCCGTGTTGCTTATGCTAATATACACCCTTTTGAAAGGTTCTTCACAAATATGATGTTATTTAGGCTGCCAATCATTGTTTATATAATTGCGCCATTATATGTGCTCATGGAGTTTGATGAATGACACCCAGATCAACATCAGACGGCTGCTGATCTAAGTGAGACTGACAGAGGGAAGACGTGCAAAGGCAAAACTTTTTGTGCTTTGCCAAAAATGTCAACATGTGGTATTAATAAACTAATTTTAGGTGTAAGCAGTAATGCATTCATGCATCAATAAGACATGGAGTCTACTGGCTGAGACAACATGCTGTGTCATTTGTATACCGTCGCTCGGCGTTTTAAAACACACAATTCTTACACCTCTACAATACCAGGAGAACAGAGTTTAATGGAACGGCCCAGTGATGTTGATCAAGCTCAGTTTGCAGAGATAACTGAGCCAGCTTGGAGGAGCTGACGTGAAGAGACAGGTGCCCCAGCATGCAGGTTCAATTGCTTTATTGATGAGGCAGGGGAAGCAGTCAACAGCTGATTGCAGCTTTAATTAAGTGTACTTGTCAAGGACACAGCCTTCAGCGCTGCTGAGTCCAGAATATGTCCACCTCCTGAAAAGCCCATCGTGACAGTTGTTGGTGCTGAAGGAGAGTCCTGTGTGCTGTGGTCAGGCTTTAGCTGGGCTCAGCTCTGCAGGCACCGTCTGAATTACACTTCCCTCAAAGCAATGCTTGTGTGCGTGTGTGTGTGGTGGGTATTTTCTAGCATTATATAAGGCACAGATAAGGGCATTTCTGAGCTTCTGACTGATGTTTGATAAATATATGATAATAAAATCATTTTAATTCAAATAAAGTGATACAAAGACCTAAATTACAAAGAGTTATTGTATGAAGATTGTTATTTGAGAGCTTGCAAAGCCCTCTTAGTGCTCGGCTCGACCAAGCTCCGACTCTGGATCAGATGTGCTTCACTGTCCTGCTGCCTTCACTGACACAGGTGTGGGTCTGGAGGCTGGCATGTGTTCTTGTGGATGCAGAGTCATCATGTGTGTTTGGCAGGCGCAGGCTCAGGCATGTATCTGCATTCGGCACATTGATCGATGACTTCCTGTCTGGTTGTCTGAGTCTTGTCACAGACAACACATCCATGACTTCATTTAGTGTTGTGGACCAGCCTTCCAGGTCACTGCTTGTAAAGGTTGTGACTAGGCCTTGATTTTCAGGTGCATCACAGTGACGTGAGGTTAACCTCACAATGTGCAGGGTGTGTGTGTGTGTGGTGCAGCCATGATAAGAAGCTAGCTTATATGTATCCACATTGAACTTCCTCCCATGTCTGCTGCAGTCAGCTTGTTGTGTTTGTCTGCTTTCAGCTGGAGACGCAGTAGATTAATGGCATTTATGTGCTGCCACTAATGGAGTGGGAGATCAGCGGTCAGTAAATGTGACTTACTCCAATCACGTGTAACACTTTCTAAGCTTTCCCACTTCTTCCTCCACAGCCATAAAAGCTCTTGTTTTATTTCCCTCTCATCGCCCAGCGACCTGCCTACGCCGCCTGGTGTCAGCATTGGGCGTTAGATTTACAGCAGAGGTCAGAGCATGGGTGGATGCTCTGTGGGCATGACAGGCAGAGGAAGGGAAGGAGGAAGAGGATGTCGGGATTGTGGGGAAAGCCAGTGGAGACGTAGAGCACCACTGGTTGCACGAATGCGTAACCATGAATTATTGAAGGCTTTCAACAGTGAAATTGTAATCACATGGGGCTCTTTTATCACCACTGGAAGGCGAGAGTCAAACCAGAGCAGCCTGTGCTGGGTGGAGGGCGTGACACCGAGCCCGTGCTGGGTGGAGGGGGCGACGCCGAGCCCGTGCTGGGTGGAGGGGGCGACGCCGAGCCCGTGCTGGGTGGAGGGGGCGACGAAGAGCCCGTGCTGGGTGGAGGGGGCGACGAAGAGCCCGTGCTGGGTGGAGGGGGCGACGAAGAGCCTGTGCTGGGTGGAGGGTGCGACGCCGAGCCTGTGCTGGGTGGAGGGCGCGACGCCGAGCCTGGTGCTGGGTGGAGGGCGCGACGCCGAGCCTGTGCTGGGTGGAGGGCGCGACGCCGAGCCTGTGCTGGGTGGAGGGCGCGACGCCGAGCCTGTGCTGGGTGGAGGGCGCGACGAAGAGCCTGTGCTGGGTGGAGGGCGCGACGCCGAGCCTGTGCTGGGTGGAGGGCGCGACGACGAGCCTGTGCTGGGTGGAGGGCGTGACGAAGAGCCTGTGCTGGGTGGAGGGCGTGACGCCGAGCCTGGTGCTGGGTGGAGGGCGTGACGCCGAGCCCGTGCTGGGTGGAGGGCGTGACGCAGAGCCCGTGCTGGGTGGAGGGCGTGACGCCGAGCCCGTGCTGGGTGGAGGGCGTGACGCCGAGCCCGTGATGGGTGGAGGGCGTGACGCCG
>VURO01047732.1:0-20330 GCA_015108175.1 Pelvicachromis taeniatus
TGTGGGGGTTGAGTGACAATTGAGCAAGTAGCAACAAGTTGTTTGGACATGAAGAAAAGATTGAGAAAGCTAGAGTGTGCCACTCTAAGCTCACTTCAAAGGAACGAAGGTTCCATGTTCGGAACTTTGACAAATGTTTATTGATTTCAATACAGAAAAAATAAGTGCATAAAAATCTTATTATCTCAAAAAGTATAACAGTAATAGCTACCAAGAGATATAGCGCCCATCAGCAGACATAGCAGAATATATTGCAAGTTGAATGGTCAAAATCCAACACAAACTACTGGGAGTAGTTAAGGGCCAAAAAATTGGCAACTAGGTTTTTTTTTTTTGGGTGGATCACTAATGTGTGAATGCATTCTAATGCATTCACACAACTAGCCACAGCTATTGCTGAAGCAGGGCCGCGCTATGAATTCTGGGACACATCTACTTCTTCTTCAGGGTTTAACTGGCATCCTTGTACATGCAGTGCTGCCATCTTCTGTTTCAGTCTGTTATTAAACTCTTAAATGCTACTACTTATATGCGTCTTTTGGGATCTTATAAAGCGTCAAACGACGCGTCGACTATTAAATTAGTCGTCGACGATTTTGATTGTCGATGTAATCGTGACTAGTCGACTAAACGTGGCAGCCCTAGTAGAAACATAGGCTGACCGCTCATCACTGCTTTTGTTACCTGCTAAAGACAGCACTCAGCATACCAACAGAAAGCTACCTAAAATCCTAGACTTATGCTAAAGCTGTTTGTGGACATGCTTATGAAATTGTGTTAGCACCATAGTGCAGTTGCTTCTGTCCTGGACAGAGTTTGCACTTTACCATCGAACTCTTGTCCTTTTGTGCAATAAAAAATAATAGTGCGGTAAAAGTCTCTGCTGCAGACTGCTCCACCATTCTCCTTCTCCCACACACAAATCAGTTGACTGTAGTACAATTGTACAGGGAAAAAAAAGCATGCCTTCTTTTCCTTCCAATCCACCTGGGTTGAGGATAACTGAAGAGCAAATATTTAGTGCTCTTCAGTTATCCCCCCCCATATTTAACCATGTAATGTTAGTAAGCAATACAGCATGAATACTGTATTTACTGTTTTATCTAAATCAGTGCTGCAGTAGCAGAGTTCTAAAAACTTTTACTGGAGATTCACTCTGAAGTCTTTTGTGGCTTCACAAACCTATAGTTTCTCATATCTCTAGTTCCAGCAATGACTGCATTGTCTCAGTGAGACCGTTCTCACTCCCGACGCGTAACATACCGACGATTTGTCGCGTCCCGAGGCGTCCCACAGGAACGCAAAAGGTAACCGTCAGCGTCTCTATGATACATGTCGTATTGCGACTGGAATCCAATAGAATGACACTCCCGGCAGAAGCCCATGTTCCAGCCATGTATAACCTTATCCCTAACCTTAACCACAACTTGTACATGTACATGTGTGGATTGATTCCAAATGGTTCTCATGTTTTGGGACGACGATACCGACGATTTGTCACATAGCGTCGGTATGTTACGTTTTGGGACGTGTTGTGTCTCAGTAGTAGCCGAAGTGAAGCACCCGCACCAAGCAAGTCCCATTCTATACTACAAGTTTAGTGGTTCCTCCATACTTTTGTCAGTGTCTACAGTACAAAGTGAGAGGTTGTTTTAAGATCTGGAAAAAGAATACCCTCTGTTTTAATGGGATTTACTGACAATTTAAAACTTACAACATCACTATTTTTTTCCTGGCGTGTTTAGATTTTTTCTGCTATACTTTGCAGTTTGCTTCTGTCCCCGACTTGGTCTCACCACTTACGCTCTCTCTCACAGGCAACTTCCACTTTTCTCCCACCATCTTCTCCTCTCCCTCAGGTACTCTTGAGTTCAAGAGCTCTCAAAGCCTTTTTTCCTCAGCGGTCAATAGCTAAGCAAGACCCCTTGAAATGGAGAGAGCGCACACAGGCTGCAGCCTCGCTCCTGTATCATTCACGGAGCAGTTTGGCCCACACCTCACTCAGTCAGCTTTTTTACTCCAGCACCTCAACAGCCAGAAACTCTCTGTCAGCAGTAGTAAAAATTGAAACAGTAATGTGTCTTTCATCTCTGTGTCTTAGGCAAAAAAGTTTATGTGGTGTCTCGGTGGCACTAATGTGACAGCCGTATTTGAGTTGCTTGTCTAACACATAGAAAGGGCAGTAAGACCAGTGTTGAAGTGTATGCTCATGTAATATGTTACATTCTAAATATGAACTTCTATCATTACATTCATACATACATACATTTAAAATATGAACAATAGTTATGGTAATTTAAGACAGAAGGTGAGTACACACAAAAACAACAAAAACCAGCCAACCAGATTTCGTAACAGATTTTGTGGCCATTTTTGTATTTGAGTGTGTGGCTCATGATAACAATTAACTTTTGTTTGGAGAATAATGATTAATAGCTACCTATGTAGCAAAGTAGAAGTAGCAACTCAGCAAAGTTAAGTAAATTTGCCGGGGTATGTGAAAGTGTCCTTAGGTTTTTCTTAGCATTTATCTTTGTCTTCTCGCGTGTGTGTTTGTGTATATAATGTTTATGTGTGCACAGACTTCTGTGATCTGATTTGTGGAGAGTGATGGCTCTCTGAGCAAAGCTTGACTTTGTCCTTGGAAAGACTAAAGAGTGCATTTTACCCCCAGGGAGAGAAATCTGTCAGAGTATTACGTTTTTGTACTGGAGCGTATGCAGGTATGTGTGTTCACTTCCCCCATGACTCTATAGTGAGTACGGATGGATGGGATTTTCAGATCATGTGTGTTGTGCCGTTATGTGAGAAATGTGTTTTTACATCTTTTGTATATCAGATGAAGAGCCAAGGGAAAGCAACTAACTTTAAACTTGATTTGGAAGATCTTTTTGGACTTGTGGGAAATCAGTAAAATTGGTGAAGCAGAACTTAGGCGGGTCGAGAGAAAATGGGTACATGAAAGTTTCAAGGAAAGTGTTTCAAAAAAAAAAAACTTACAGTGCACAGAATATGACCGATAACAGCATAGCTACTTTGTGACAAGTATCACAGAAATCCCTGAATGCCTTTAATATTCTCCTCCAACTTCTACTCACCATTACGATCTATGGCAAAGGGTGTGTTTGTAGTGGTGATCTGGTAGTTGCAGATCTGGCTGTACTGTGGGGAGCAGTCCTGATCAGTAGCCTCCACTTGCAGGATATTGTCGTAAATCTTGCCCTCTGTCACTGCCGCTCGATACTGGGGCTCCCGAAACACTGGAGCAAACTCATTGACATCGTTGACCTGAATGTGCACCACTGCCCTGTAAAGAAGTGAACACAGTACAAATGATTTTTCTAATTACAACCCAGACATCAACGATATAAAGCAACGATGTTGTATGCCTAAAAGATCTGCAAACATTTAAACGCCTTAGTATAAAGGCAAAAGTGAAACTGAGAAATTATATTGTTTTATTTGAAAAATACATACTAATTTAAACCAAGTTAATTAACCTCATTCTTTGTGGTTAATTATTATGCTGACTAGGTATAAAGACAGCATCCTAGAAGTATTGGAAATTACTGTGCTGACTAAGGAACACTTCTGTAGATCAGGCACAGTGTACAAACTGGTTTGTTGCTGCATCCAAAAATGCAAGTTAAAACAGTGCAAAGACAAACACATAAGGCAGAAATGCTGCCTTATGAGGTCTTCTCTGGAGAGGATATTAAAACTAAAGAACATATCAAAATAAACATCTCTCAGGGCAACAATAATACTGTTTCACATGACTCTATGCAATCCTGTGAAACACTAAGTACAATATTCAGTAGTGTAAAACCACTTTTAGAAGCAATAATGTGACGTAATGCTGTTGTTCGTATAAATTTATCAGTCTCTCACATTGCTTGGATGAATTTAATGAATTTTGGCCCGCGCTTGTTTACGGAACTACTTTAGTTCCGTAAACAAGAGTTCTCTTAGCAGGCACAGCTCTGCTAAGTTACACAATATGAGTAGGTTGAGATCTGGACCTTCATTTGGCCATTGCAACCCCTTGGTTTGTTTCTTTTTTTAATTTTTTTTTTGTAATTTGCTGTGTGCTTGGCCTCATTGTCCAACTTCATCAAATTTCACCCAAGCTTCAGCTGTCAGACCGATGTCCTTACATTTGACCCTAGAATACTTGGTATAAAAAGAAATTCATGATTAACTCCATGACTTTAAGGTGCCTGGGTGCTCTAGCAACAGAACAAACCCAAATCATCACCCCTCCACCAACATGCTTCATGCTTCTGTGTTTGCCAAATGTGGTGCTGTGAAGTATCACTAAACATCTCCACTTTGGTCTCCTCTGTCCAAAAAACATTGGTCCAGAAGCCTTATAGTTTGGTCAACATCAACATTTAACATGCTAACTGAGTCTGATGTGGAGCTCAGACTCAAGAACCTCTGGAGTTCTGTTCATTTGCTCTTAGATCCCATGGTCTGTCCTGTGGGTGACTTTACCCACATGTCCACTCCTTAGAACATTCTGGCATTGTGTTAACACACACCTGAATGCTGCTCCAGACCAGCAAACTGTCAAAACTACTGCTTTTGTAGAAGTTCTTACAATTGCTGGTAATCAGTTAATCAAGTGCCTTTGATAAACAACAACTGGCTGCTTATTGTCTACATCCCCATGCAAGCAGTAAGGGTGTGCTTAGTTTTTCACAGGACTGCACAGACTCCCTTGGAAAACTCTTTTTCACATGACTGCACACTGCCAGGTAACATTTGTTTCGGTGAAGGCTTTGCTCATTTCAACAAGATAACAGTTAATCACATTCTGCACGAATAAACATTCCTAGTGCTAAAATGGATCCAACATTTCAGAGCTGTGACCCATTGAAATAATGGCATATTTTCAAAATAGCATTAGAAGAAAGAAGTCTCAAATTGTTGTACATCTAAACTCCGATATCAAACAAGCATGGGGAAACTTTTTTTTTTTTTTAAACCACAGCTGCTGGTTTCCTCAGTTCCCAAATGGTTACAGTGTTAAAAGTAGAGGTGATGCAATGCAGTGGTAAACATGCCCGCTCTGAAATCAGAAACCATCTTTAAAAATATCTTTGGCATCATTTAAACAATACCATTTGTTATTTTCAGTATTTGATATGCTGTGCTTGCTAAATTTTTAATTAGTTATTTGGTTTATTTGTTTGCACATGATTGTGTTTTTATTTTTATTTACTTTAAACATGGCATCCCCAGTTTGGAAACAGGGCAGATAATAAATGAAAGGTGGATTTCAGCAAATTTATACATTAATATTATATAAATATATCTACTTCATATCTTAAGAAAACCTTTGTTTTCTTAGAACAGGTGTCATGTTTGGTTAGGGTCAAGTTTAACAAGCTTCATTTAAACATATATTAAATGTACAGGGTCAGGTGCATCATAGAGAAGGCAGCTTCTTTGGCTCCATTAAAGATGAAGAAAAAGAAAATCACCATAGCTCTCCTTTAAAGACATTTTAAAATTGTAGATAACACAGAGCCATTGCCTGCACATTAATGAACTCAAACATTAACGTTCATGAAATATTAACCCAGTCATAACTCGTGCAGCCAATTTTTTATAGCAACTTTCAGAAAACCAATATTTAATTAAGATTTGTTGTCTTTATTATCAATATGGCATTTTTCTTCCCAAAAGAAAATAAAAGGGAACGTAAAAGAACGCACAGTAAAATAACTTTATGAATGGGAAGAGGCTGTGTTTTCAGCCCCAGTCCACCCAAAAATGGGAAATGGCTTACAAGGCTAAATATGTCTTCAACAGCCATGCACAAAGGACTAATTACAGCTTCCTAGATAATTGCTAAATTTGGATAGTTGAGGGCAGAGTTTGCATCAGCAGGTGATGGATTAGCTCAGTAACCACTAGTCACATTGTGCTTTGTGTAACACACAATGTAGTCTGACCCAAAGGATTGTTTTGATTGTGTTTTGGTGCCAAAATAAGATAAAGCGAACCCCCAGATCACTTCATCTGCCAGATTCTTGCATGCTATGCAGATTCTCCATCAAGCGCATCAAACTGCAATAATTAATTATTCCATAAGTGATTTCTCAACAGTTATTCATGGATAGTCGCACATCATGTAAACCTCTCACCATTCATCACCTTAAAATGTCTTCATCAATATTCTCCAGAAAGCAACAGATTGCATGATCAGTCCTTCAGTTCATTGACTGACAGCTGATGATGGATGACAATGGGCTACAATAATTTGCTTTTGGAAAGGATTCAGAACAGCAAAGCCCAAGTAATACCTCGCTTTAAGCCACAAAGGGGTGGAGATGTGGCTTATGGGACTCGATGCTGGGTATGTAATGACAGTGAAATTATCCTATTCAAAGAAGCAGTAAATATTTCTCCAACAGTGGTTGGCTGAAGACAGACTGGACAACAAAGACAAAGCCAGCGGGCAGGCAGAGCGCAGGCAGAATTGATTTTTATACTGCCTTATCGCACCCTGTCACAAGTCCACAAACACAGGCTATGATTTGTTTTTGAGCTTCTATTCACATGCTTGAATTATTTAACAGAACACAGAAAGACCTAAACAGCTGGTGAAAAAAAGCCATAAAAAAGACATGGCAAAAGGGCAGAGGAAGTAACTACTTTAAGTATAGTAGTTACTGTACTTAAAGTAGAGTAACTTTAAGTACAGAATTAGTACAAACTAATTTTGAGAATTTTTTTTTTTTTACTTTTAGTTTCTACTCCAATACATTTTGCTTCCCAGTACACTAATGGACAATCATATGCCTTGTTTTGAGTAACTGGTGTCAATATGCATCTACTTACACTGTATTGCCAAAGGTCTTCACTCACACATTCAAATGATTGAATTCAGATGCTCCAATCACAGGTTTATCAAATCAAGTATCTTTCACAAACATTTGTGAAAGATTGGAATATAAAGAATACCAAGAGGTCAGCAACTTTCTGCAAAGGTGGCGCCAAAAACTTTGGTCTGCTGAGAAACTTTGCTTCCTGTCATTCATTTAAAATGGGATTTTGACATGTATCACTCGCATAAACAATGTAGCAGACCAAGCAGGATTAGCCCAGTGTTAATGGTGATGCTAACAGCAGTAGAAGAAGCACTGGCAGATGATGGTAGCACCAGAATGTGCCGTAAATCCCTCTGCCAGCCTTGTTTTGTCATATTAATGACACTTTCTCATAAACACCCCCCACCTCCCCTCACTTTGCCACTCTCCCCAGTGGTGAAAGAAGAAACATATGCTCTGCTCCTTTGGGGCTTGTACAGAAGGACTCATCTGTGTGTGTGTGTGTGTGTGTGTGTGTGTGTGTGTGTGTGTGTGTGTGTGCGCGCGCGCGCGCATGTGTGTGTGTGATTATGAATTCGTCCACACAAATGCATGATATATAACTAACTGCTATAACTGCAAAAATGTCTGTGTGCCTGTGTATCTCTGCTGATGCTTCACATCTGTCTCAAACAGACGCCTGGCTCTCTGGGGCAAGTCTGAGCTTGTGTGTGTCTCTGTGCATGCGTGCGTGCATGTGTGTGTGTTGTCGTACTGCTGGAAGATTGCCAAGCTGAGCCCAAGGCTGCTATCCCTCCCTGTGACAGGCTCCAACTCATAAGGAGGGGTCCACAATGAGTCAGAGTGACACAGAAAGACAGTGGGGGGTTAAATGCCCCTATGGGTGAATGATCGCACCACCTTTAAACAAAGAGGATAAAAAAGTTGCACCATGGGGGATAGTTAGTTGAAAAGAAAAAGTCAAAGGTTAAACAAACTATATAATCCCACTGAGTTCCCCTTGTCACTTAGCATTTATACACAGAGTGCCTGATCACACTGTCTCAAATAGCACCAACTACATGTTTACACTGCTAGATGTGGCCAGCTGTACAAGGACACGTACAGTAACAACTGTACTAGTAAATCCTATTACTCTAAAATGCATTTTGAAATCCTTCAGTTTCCCTTAATGCTGAGAAAGCACTAGTGCAATAATTTCGCTTTCCCATTTTGTCATTCTAACAACTCATCTGTTGTTAGAATGCAAAAGTGTTTAGATACCATGTACAACAGTGCGGAGAAGCAACACAAAGTTGCGGCAGATGACCGTCCCTCACTGATCCTGGTTCTGCCAGAGGTTTCTTCCTGTTAAAAGGGAGTTTTACCTTCCCACGGTCGCCAAATTTGATTGTTGGGGTTTGTATTGTATCGTCTTTATCTTACAACATAAAGGCCTTGAAGTGACTGTTGCTGTGATTTAGTACAATGTAAATAAAAATGAACTGAACTGAATGGAATTTTTGCAATTGGGAGAAAATAAACAGTCTTTAATGACTGGTATACTACACGGTGGCTCCATATTGGTTAACACATTTGACCTACATGTGAAAGGTCACTGGTTTGAGAATGGGAGGATCAAGTTGTGAATATCCCTTGATGCCACTTTAAACTGCAGTGGGTAGCTGGCAGAGTTTTTTTCAGTATCATGTCAACTAAATAACAATATCTTACTAAACCTAACCAGGTATATTTTTGGTGCCTAAACAGGTTATGTCATTTTGGGCATATAAACTTTACAAGTGGATAAGAGTAAATGGAAAAAGCTCCTAAGCACTAAGCACTGCATGAAAATCACAATCGCATGTCTGAGAAGCTTGGGCCTTAATTTGCATCAACAAACAAAGATTGTTAGTAGGTTTGTAAGTGACACCTGGCTGTCATAGGGAATATTCAAGGCTCTGGTTGAATAGCTAACCCTCTTCTATATTTTCAACCCAGTCAGTGTTTCCACTGCTTGCCTCTTTTCATTGCAAAGTTAATAGTAGTTTAAATGAATATACATCTATTTTGCTGTGCTAGTGGGTTCTTTCTTCTATTTTATTATAAAAATAAATAAATAATCTCTTTGCTTCTTATTTTGCTGTGTTTGGTGGATCAAGGCTAAGGGTAAACGTATCTGGTATGTGACAGAATGGCAGTATTTGACATCCAGGAATGAGAACTTGTTGAAAGAAACCAATCTGTGCATAGACATTATGTCAAAGCCAACATTTTGTTGATGGCTCAAAGCACCATGACCTCCTCACTCTGGAGTCTCTAAGGTTCTACTTTGCTTTCCTCCTTTGAGACATGTTCATAATAGATGCTATATATTTAACACTTGAACAAACTTATGATATTTTGGGGGCATTTTCTGAAAAGACTGATCAAAAAGTTACCATATATCTTCCATTAGTAGCCTGTCTCTTTTAAACGCCGGTTTATAATAAACGCTGGTTTGAAAACATGTCACGACAAATAGACCCCGGTCTCCAATAGTAGCCGGGCGACCTTCAACCCATAGGGAGTCCCGCATCTCATCACTCGGCCAGCTGTTTCCAATCAGCCGTCATCTACGACCAGTTGCATTTAAGCTGGATGCGCGGCAACCGTAGAAGTGGGATTATTACACTGAACTGGAACTGTTGGCTAGCCAACCTGCTAACTGTGATTTTCTGGTCTTTTACTTCCTCTCAGGTGTCAGGTGGAGAGAAGTTTCGGGGAGCACCACTCGTGCACTGGGCTACCACAGACAAGGAGACACTTGGGAGCAAAGGAGTAGCACAATTGGGAACTGCATTATTAATGAACTGTTGGAATATGTTTTGGAGCACTGTAAGTAAACGTCTTTTCACCTCAGTCTAAAAACCGAGCCTGGGTTGATCCCCTTTCTGCTCCTACAACTGGTTCTTTCATGTAGCTCATGGTACTTAAGCTGCTTTCACCTGCCCACAGTTGATTTGCACCTGTATGCTGCTATGCAACCCACCCCCATCGCAGCTCCTTTCGATCTGTATCTGACTTAAATATAACGGTCGTCTTTGATGCCTACGCCGTTCTGTGCCGGAGTCTTGGTGTTGTGCCCTGCTTTCCGTGTCTGCACATACAAGGACAGGGAGGTGAGCACTCCCCAACTTATGCATTCCACGTACACGCATGGAGGGGCAAGTAGGTCCCAGAACAAAGCCAAGCTGCCAAATATAAATTACTGCACATGGAAATATCAGTCTTCTTTTCAGTAATGGTGCTGACTGAAATAGTATTTCTGAATAGCAACATGATTGAGGGCATCAGTCTTCCTCTATGTTTCCCTCAAAATTAATCAAAATACAATATTAGTATGCTCCTGTTGTTAACTTTCTCCATTCAAACAGCTATATCAAAAGCAGTAAATGACCAGAGAGTTTAAAGTGCTTCTAACGGCATCTAATCACTCTTCTAGAACTGAAAGCAGCATGCACAAAATACACAATTGTGTAACTTTGTTTTGCTTAATAACCCCAGTTGCCTGAATGCTGTCTCATTTACATAGAACACTGTATATCTAATAAAAGCAAGTAGTCGGTCTCTTTTCAATGATGTCAGCATCTCAGAAAATGAAAAGCATCTCAAGCAGTTGAGATGTATTTAAGTGCCAGGTGGGATTTCAACCCAGTTAAAACATACGCTGACACAATCAGATACCAGCTGCATGTTAAAGGCAGACGGTGCATGTTAATATCAGGTTAGCATTGTTCAAAGCTTATTACATATTCATCTGCGCTCATTATTTATAAACACTGGCACTCAAACAGACTGATAGTATTGAATGCTTCCAATACACACGCAAGTCAACATCCAACACAAAGGGAAAGGACTCAATTAATCTTTGACAAGAATTAGCCAAGAGGCTGATTCCTCTTGCAAGACCGGAATGGGAATAAACAACCTCAACTATGCCAGTGGGATCAAATGCACAACACAACACAGGATAGTAACTTCATCACTATGCAAGGAAATCGCATTTCCATATCGACAAGAATCCTCCTCGGAAGGAGCCACAAGAGACTCCATGGAGGCCGGCGTAATCTCAATAGGAGGTGATTTCTCTGCATGGTAATCCAGTTCAGTTTCCAGCTTTGTGAGCTGCTGACTTCCCATTTGATACTATTGATCCAACAAGTGATTGATAGCTATGGCGGCTTAAAGAGACAACCTTAAAGAGCTTTATAGACAGTTAATGTTACAGATGCATAGTATATTTGTCAATAGAACTGGAACATATCTATCTATAGATAGATAGATAGATAGATATGTGTGTGCGTGTGTGATCTCTTCTAAAAACCTTCAAGACTTCAATTCATATTACCGGTATATTAAAAAAACAAGCATATGAAATACGTTACACATATTACAAAATAGCTTCATACTAAGAAACGTACAGTTAATATGCATCACTTTTTTTCCACAAGTTCTCCAGCATTGAGAATATGAACTTGTGCTATAATTAAATGTAATTTCTGTGCCCAAGAAGTATTTCAGGTTTGTTTTCCAAGTAACGTCTTCTAAAACTGGTAGTTTAATGAATTTCAGAGAACATCTGTTTGCATTCTTTGTTTGTTATTTGTGTTCCCAGCACTTCTCTCTGTTTCATCTTTATTATGACTGTTGACATTTCTTCTTTTCTTCATAAAAGTTTATATAATTTGAACATTGTGGGCTTTTTTTTTATAGTTTCCACTATAGCTGTTAATAATATATTTAAAATAGGAGACTGCATATTATGCACAGCTCTTTTCAGCCTAGGAATTGAAAACACAATTTTAAGCATTTGGTTCAAAATCTGGGTCTCACAAAATTTCAAAGTAGTGCAAAATATTATATTAGAAGTATTATATAATAACATAATAAAAAAAACTATACAATACATAAAAACAAATAAAATAATTATCACTGAATGTGCTGACGAGCACCTCAGTGTCGGTCGATGTGCAGTAACACCTGACTGTGGCTTGAATCGTGGATAGGAATGAGTTTCACTTTCTTTTGTGTGGTAAGTGAAGCAGACAAACACAGATGGCGCACTTCCTGCCGGTGCAAATTCATAATTGAAACATGTAGCATATATTCCCCCCATTACATTATGTAAGGCAAGGATAAACAACATATTTCTGCACGAGATGTGTATTCTCTTTCTTTTTTTTTCTTGGCTTGCTGGGAATAATAGTCGCGTCAACTAACAGGTTTTGACAGAATGAGGTTTCACTCATATTAGCATCAAGTGTGACAAGTGAGAAGTTAAGACTCTTGGTAGAATAAAGAGCCGACACACTGACAGGGCAGTATCTGCGAGGAGTCCCCTGGTTTTCTCACTGCAGAAATTTATCCTGACAGCTTATGCTAACGAGGCACAGCGTTTGGCACACTTCTTCACTCACAAGGAAGTGACTTTCTTCCCCCTTTTTTTCTTTATTTTTAATGTTGAAAGGTGTTTTTAGGAGAGTATCTGCAAGACGGTTATGAGATGCAAAATCAGCCTATCTATCCCCAGCTACACTGTTTGCCTTATTTGTATGTAAATGTAGGTATATGAGTGTGAATTTGTCTCGGCATTTGGGGTTTGAGAGTGTGTCTGTGTGCGTGGGCGTGCGTGGCTGTCCTTCAGCTGGCTGTTCAGTTGGATAATTAGCTTTTCATAAACGCAGCGAGGTTAGAACATGCAGGCTTCTAATGATGACTTTAATAACTACCGTACTGCCGAGCATAGTGTGGAAATGTGTGGCTATTTAGGGACACGAGAAAACATATGTGTGTCTAAACCGAGTCTAGACTTTCTTTTGAACACATACACAAATGAACACACACATCCAGGAACACCTAACCTTGCGAATGTATTACCCTTCTTGACAGCCTCCAGGCTCTTAACCCCTGGGCCAGTGTTAAATACATGTGTCACGGCTAGGTGTGAGTCCTGGGAGGAATTATGAATATGACTTGCTTTGTAAGGCAGTGAAATGTCCCCTACGCCTAATTACTCTGTAGAAATGGCACAACTTTATGCCGAGAGAGGGGAGCAGGAAAAGGCGAGCTGTACTCTGTACAGACAAATTTCTAGTCGTCTGTTGATTATTAATGCTTATAACTTGGTTGTATTTCAAGTGTGCCCATCCAAAGGCACAGTGCTTACATCTGTAGCTGCAACGGTGACTTCTGAGCTTTCTATTTAACGTTTCACAGGCGTACCGGCAAAGGAAAAATTCTTATAATGATTTACCCTAAATTATGATAGAAAGAAATTTATACATTATGGCCCTTGAGCAGGAATTGTCAGGAGCTTAACTGAAAAATAATTTCCCCACATAGGCTTCTTCATTTCAATCATTTTTAGAGGCACAAAAAACAATTTAATAACCAGAAAAGAAAGGTAACATTATGTTTCATACTGTGATTTTATGGAGAGATCTCAGGTCTAACTTTTGATCCTTTCCTGACTAAAAAGTTGGAAAGATCAGCCCTAAAACAATAAATCTGGGGGTTTTAAATAAATGCTTACTTTATAGCTGTTTAGTTCTACTTGGCAGAGATCAGGAATAACAACAATATTTCTTTTGTCAGAACATAAACCACATGAAACCTTCAATGATGCGAGAAACATTTTTAGGTATGGAGAGAAATAAAATTTGGGTCACAGTCAAGGAACCACAGATGTTGAAAATTGTATCTAACACCTTATTGCAGTTCCTCTAATGGCCACTCGAGTTTGACTGCAAAAGTGAGTCTATCTGCATAAACTCCTTTGTTAAAATGCCCAACTACATTTATGACATTTACAGTCTGGTACAAAATTATTTTTGTTGTCTGTGGATAGTTTCTGCTTTTGCATTTTTCACTTTCACTGGGGTCCTGGTGTTTTCGTGGATTTGAACTGCTTTATCTGAAAAATACGGGTTGCTAAGTGGTACACATCAGCCAAGAAGTTTCAGTTACGTTGAGTGAAGTTCTCTTATTTTATTAATTCAATTCAATTCAATTCAATTTTATTTATATAGCGCCAAATCACAACAACAGTCGCCTCAAGGCGCTTTACATTGTAAGGTAGACCCTACAATAATACATACAGTGAAAAACCCAACAATCATATGACTCCCTATGAGCAAGCACTTTGGTGACAGTGGGAAGGAAAAACTCCCTTTTAACAGTAAGAAACCTCTGACAGAACCAGGCTCAGGGAGGGGCGGCCATCTGCTGCGACCGGTTGGGGTGAAAGAAGGAAGACAGGATAAAAGACATATGTGGAAGAGAGACAGAGATTAATAACACGTATGGTTGAATGCAGGGAGATCTATTAACACATGGTGAATGAGAAAGGTGACTGAAAAGGAAAAACTCAATAAATCAAGGGGGTCCCCCAGCAGTCTGAACCTATAGCAGCATAACTAAGGGAGGATTCAGGGTCACCTGATCCAGCCCTAACTATATGCTTTAGCAAAAAGGAAAGTTTTAAGCCTAATCTTAAAAGTAGAGATAGTGTCTGTCTCCAGAATCCAAACTGGAAGCTGGTTCCATAGAAGAGGGGCCTGAAAACTGAAGGCTCTGCCTCCCAGTTTTCAGGCACCATTTAGCATATATGTGTGTCTGTGCACTGAACCTTTAGTGTTTGTGAATGTAGTTTCTTACCAAGATTGCTAGCTTGAACTGATCAATAAGCACTCTATCCATTGAAATGTCAGTCTGAAAAAGTAAAATGCCAAAACTTGGTCTGCAAAATGATGGCTCTGTAACACTGAATAAAGTTTGGACATTTTTTTCCCCATCTTATGTCAGAGTTAAAAGCCTGCAATACCAAAGCACCTACATTATATGCTGGTCAAGTAACAAGCTGCATTAAATGGTCTGCACTTACTGTATACATCAACCTTTTAATGTAGCAGTTCTACAAAGTGCTTTCTATAATGTGTTTCTCATTCACACACACAACCCCCCCCCACACACACACAACGAATGACAGCCAAACTACCATGAAACAACTGGCATGTCACAGGAGGCGCAACTTGGGCATCCATGTTTTGCCCAAGGACACTTTTCCATGCGAAGATCAAACTGCAAACTCAGCAGTTACTTGACAACGTGCTCTACCACATGCGACGCCCTACGGCTATAACGTAACCTCAGCAGATGCATCATAATGATTTCGTTGTTAATAACATTTCTGTTTGGTTAAGTCATTCCTGCTTATGAGATGCATTTTTTTCTCAAAGATCAGCACTGCTTGACTTTTTCATTAATGCCTGAGCTGAATCATTATTGTGTTAAATCAATAGACACAAAATGGACATTTATTACATTTATGGCTCCTTGCAACAAAGGCTGAGAACACTTCACAGCACAGATTTGACAGAGGTCAGCCCTATAGTGTAATTTGTGTTTCATTTAAAGCTGACCTGAGCAGAAACTGCCTCAAGGAGTTTAAGGTGAATTCATTCAAGCTTTGCACTTTGCTGACAAGTGACTAATGCAGTAGCCAAGTAAAATATATCTGAGGGCAGTGGCAAGAAGTCTAATTCTGGGGAATCCATTAAAATGGTACTTTGAGTCATTAACGTCGTTGTTTATAAAAACGTCTGTTTCTGTGATTTTTGACAAAGTCGTCCAATGTGGAGGAATGTAACATTTTTATTGGCTCTGCAGGATGTATATATATTCAAAGTTTGACATGGCATTTTGAAAAAGAAAGAAACATCTCATTTGTGTGCAAAAAAACTCACACTGGGAGACAGATTTGTATAGCCAGAGCAGACAGAGCATCCATTTGTGAATGCAGAGGCAGTGGAACAAAATATTCAAACACTGCAGTCTGTAACAAAGAGAGAAGGCCTGACGGAAAGAAGGACAGCGTCTGACAGCAACCGCTAGCTGAGCTGTAGCCAGCCAGGGGAAAAAAATACTACAGGGAGAAGTAGGGCAGCAGCCAGTGGTTAGCAGAGCAGGGATATATAGAGGGTGGAAAGATGAGTTTGAACTCATCCTGTGTCACTCCTGATCCCCTCCCCTGTCCTCTTTAGCAGCTAATTTTCTTGACTGCCTTCTCTCTGTGCTGTTGATGTGTCATGTGTAATTTAAGCACAGCCTTAGGCAGAGATTCGTCTTCTTCCCAGCTAGCTTCTTTGTAAATCGGAGCAAGCAAGTGAGCGGTGCGGTGAAAGGCCAGCCTCATCCTTTGAGAGTTGCCAGCAAAAGGACAGGCCATTTAAAGTGTTCCCAAATTCATTTCCCCTTCAGCATCAGATTGTCTGTACCAACCAAACTGTTTCTACGTCACAGCAGGCAGTGAGTTATGTTGATAGAAAGTAATAGTGTGACATAGCAGAATGCCTGGGAGCTTAGGATGGATGTAAAACATTATCAACAGTGTGAACTGAGGGACGGGAATGCAAAACAAGCACACAGAGATGAAAACCACCACACAGAGCTACACAGACACTGCACAGTCATGCAAAGCAACCATTCAAAGATGCAAAACAACCACAAAGACATACAAAACAACCACAGAGAGATGTGAAACAACCACACAAAGATGCAAAACAGCTACAGAGATGCAAAACGCCCACACAAAGATGCAAAACAACCACAGAAATGCAAAATAACCACACAAATATGCAAAACAACCAGATAAAGATGCAAAACTGCAACAGAGATGCAAAACAATCACACAAAGATTCAAAACAACCACCGAAAGATGTAAACAATTACAGAGATGCAAATCACCCACACAAAATGCAAAACAACCATCGAGAGATGTGAAACAACTGTGCAGATATACAAAACAACCACACAAAGATGCAAAAAAGCCATAGAGATGCAAAACATCCACACAAAGATGCAAAACAACCACAGAGATGCAAAACAATCACAGAAATGCAAAACATCCACACAATGATGCAAAACAACCACAGAGATGCAAAACACCTGAACACAACACTTGCTTTTGGGCGCACACCGCGCCGTGACAGAAACAACTGTGCAGAGATGCAAAATAACCACACAAAGATTCAACACAACCACAGAAAGATGCAAAACAACTATAGAGATGCAAAATACCCACACAAAGATGTAATACAAAAACAAAGAGATGTGAAGCAACTGTGCAGAGATGCAAAACATCCACACAAAGATGCAAAACAACACAGAGATGCAAAACAATCACAGAAATGCAAAACAATCACACAAAGATTCAAAACAACCACAAAGATGCAAAACAGCCACAGAGATGCAAAATAACCACACAAAGATTCAAAACAATCACAGAAAGATGGAAACAACTGCAGAGACGCACAACACCCACACAAAGAAGCAAAACAATCACACAAAGAAGCAAAACAATCACACAAAGATACAAAACAGCTACAAAGAGATGTTTGAAATTCAGGCTTTGAATGAGTAGGTGTACACTTTTAACATCCATTCTGGTTCTTCATTGCTTCGAATGCTGTCTTACAGCAGTAGATCCATCCAGCCTGGATGTATTTTGCACCTCACCATCATCCATTCTTGTCTTTTTGTGCAATTAAAATACTGTAACGTTCATATTATATTGAATTGTTTGTTGTTGTTTTTAGTGTTGTGTAGAAGGGTAGATATGCCTCATCCTCTCAAAATCTGTCCAAGACTGGAGTCACAAATATGAGGCATTTACTGGTATTTTAAATGAAAAGATTTCAATTTGTTTATTCATTGTTAATTCATTTGATTTAATAAATGTGACAGCTATTAAAAACAGTGATAAACAATAACAGTAACAATAATAACAACAGGTGAATAATAACAATTCACCTACACAATGATAGATTTCTGTGCTCGACTGCATTGTTGGCCGAGGTGAGAGTGGGAGCTGAGTGGAGAGACCTTGAGGAGAGATGTGCATTATACAGTGGACAAAGGGAGGTGTCCAGACTGAGAGCAATTTCAGGCAGAAGCTGCTTTCAGGAAAGCCAACATGTGTGACAAATTGTTTTTATCAGGTCAACTCTTTAAAGTATAGTCTACCAGTATTTGGGGAGATGAAGTGGATGTTGCTCTCAAAGCATTCTGGGATCAAGCTTAGACCAAGTGAAGGCTAGAGGAGGAAGAGCTAAAGAAATATGTCGAGTGTCATTGGACTAATATGTAATTAAAGGGTGAAAAAAATACCACGACATACTAATTTGTGCAATAATTCTACCTTAAAAAAATGTGAAATGTGTTGTAGGCTGAAAATATGTCAGGTTTGCCTGCATTGCAAACACAACAGCCAGACTTCTGCCAGTGCATGCAGTCTCAATCCCAGATACCTATAGTTGTTTTTCTGCATACTTGTTCCTCTTTGGGTGTAATGGCTGTTGTTTAAATTAAAATCCAATTTCAACAAATGTTCTGGCAATTTACTTGCCACATAATGGCAAATACACCAGAGCACAGGTATAAATGCTTACAAAAGTGTAAAACATACTTAAAAAACAGATATTTTATCTACAGCTTTCATTTAAAATCATGTTAAACATCTCTAGCAGTGCAGTCTAAAGCAGAATTATAATCAGTGAGTCCTGCATAAAGGTTATTTTTTTCTGTAATGAATATAAACTCCATGTCTCCGGAGTTAGTTTTAAGTGGACTAGATATCTACTTGTAACTTTTTGCCTAATGTATTTTTTCAGAGTTCTTCTTTTTGCCCCATTTTTCTTGACATTTCAAATGACTCTATATATTTCCACAATTTGCTTTTTACCTTGTCTGCTCTAATTTGATTTATTTATTTTCTTTAATTTTGACTGTATTTTTTTCTCTCATAACCTGCGTTGTTGTGGGGCAGGAAACATCATTTTGTTCCAAGTAGAATGACACTTGAAAAGAAAAAAAGTTATATTTGATGCCTATTTTGTGCTCAGAAAAAACACATTTAATAAGCATGTTATTTGAGAACTTTCTTCCCCTGTGTTTTGCCTCAGACAGCATACAGTCTGCCCTGACTTCTAGCTGGAGGTTGTTGGCGCTGTAGGCAGTCTGAGAGGGAGACTGCAGGCGACTCCACCTTCTTTGCAGTTAATAGCCTCCTAAAAATGACGCAAGCACCGAGCATCAATCAGATGTGTAAAGAGGGGTGCACTCAGTGGTGAAGATGCAAACAATCATCTATCATGAGGAATCAGGTCACAGTCAAGAAAAACAAGCTGGTTCTTTTGTAGGTTTGGTGCAGTGTTGTCTTTTAAATATATATTTTCGAAGTTTAAACAAGCTGCACAAATACAAATCACTCCACGCACTATTTACCACACACATGAACTGGTGTTTAAAAAAGAACGTGCTGTGAGGATGTTCAGGCTGAGTACATGATGAAGAAGCAGAGAGACAGAATTTATTCCCTTAATGCCAAGTTTATCAATCTCATTCGTGAGTTTTTGAGACATCTACATCGCCACTGTGATCCCACCCCCCTTAAATATATTGCACAATACATTTAACAGGGATTTATTCCAATTATTTCATGGTTTAGGCTTTAAATGTTATTGACAAGGGCAGAATTTTAAAAATATATTTATTATTATGTATTATTTATTATTGCATTATTTATATATTTTTTGCATTCTTCATTTACTTTTTTTGAGATTGTATCATTTTATTTCCTCGAGTTACTCTCTTTTTTTATTCTATAATTGATATGTAGTCTATGGACTTTGTAACAAGCTATTGATGATTAGCAATGACAGTGGCCTCGTGAATATAACTACAAAATCCTCTTGTAATGACAGCTGCACTGGCCTCATTGAAAATTTTTGCTTACTTGACTCATTCTGTAAAAAAATTCATTTTCAGTTCTAAATGAGGTGCTGCAGACAGTTGGTTCATGCAAGGTTATCACTTATAATCTGTTCCATGCTTATGGCTGCTGGTGGCTTTTTCTACATGCTGCAAGGTAGTCATTACCAGTGGTGGCTGATGTTGAATGTAGTGTGTGTTCAGGTTAACACAGAAATAAAACGTCACAGAATGAGACTTTGGGGCTATTCACTTCAATGATCACACAAGTTTCAGTCTCGTATTTTGGATTTTGTTTTTGTTCCACAGAGCTTTTTAATTGGGCTTTTAGTTGCTGTTTACTTTCATGCACTAATTGGCTTCGTTTAGGCACCAAAAATGGGCTATTTGATTAGGCTTAGGCTACAAAAGTATTTACTTAGGGTTGTTAAATGGTCATAGTTTGGGTCACAATCTAAAGGGCAATTTAAAAAGCGGAGTTTTTCAACTTTTACATTAACACCTTTTCACTGAATGACTCGATCTCTTCTACATAATCTGGGTTGCTCTCTTTTTTTCATTACTAATTACAATGAATAACTAGAGGATATGCATTTCGGACTAAAATGCTGGGTGGATGCCTACTGTGCCGAACCTTCAACTGTATGCCGATAATAGCTGGAAATACCTGGCACGCATACATGTACATTATTTATGTTT
>VURO01047734.1:0-10161 GCA_015108175.1 Pelvicachromis taeniatus
CTGCCTTCTTCCATTTGCGCAATATCTCTAAAATTAGAAATATCTTGTCTCAGAGTGACGCTGAAAAACTAGTTCATGCATTTATTACTTCTAGGCTGGACTACTGTAATTCATTATTATCAGGATGTCCTAAAAGCTCCCTGAAAAGCCTTCAGTTACTCCAAAATGCTGCAGCAAGAGTCCTGACAGGGACTGGAAAGAGAGCATAATTCTCCTATATTGTCTTCCCTTCATTGGCTCCCTGTTAAATGCAGAATTGAATCCGAAATCCTGCTCCTCATATACATGGTCTTAAATAATCAGACCCCATCTTATATTAATGACCTCATAGTACCATATGACACCGCAGGCTTACTTGTTGTTCCTAGAGTATTTAAAAGTAGAATGGGAGGCAGAGCCTTCAGTTTTCAGGCTCTTCTTCTATGGAACCAGCTTCCAGTTTGGATTCCGGAGACAGACACTATCTCTACTTTTAAGATTAGGCTTCAAACTTTCCTTTTTGCCAAAGCGTATACTCAGGGCTGGATCAGGTGACCCTGAATCCTGTGTCAGTTGTGCTGCAATAGGTGTAGGCTGCTTGGGGACTCCCATGATGCATTGAGTATTTCTTCTTCAGTCACCTTTCTCACTCACTATGTTTTAATAGACCTTTCTAGACTGAATTATACTAATTAATCTGGGGCTCTCTTCCACAGCATGTCTTTTATCCTGTCTTCCTTCTCTCACCCCAACCGGTGGCAGCAGATGGCCCCGCCCCTCCCTGAACCTGGTTCAGCCGGAGATTTCTTCCTGTTAAAAGGGAGTTTTTCCTTCCCACTGTCGCCAAAGTGCTTGCTCATATGGTTATTATAGGATTGTTGGGTTTTTGTTTGTCTGTATTATTGTAGGGTCTAACTTACAATATGAAGTGTGTTGAGGTGACTGTTTTCATTTGGCGCTGTATAAATAAAATTGAATTGAATTGAGAATTGATTAATTTGTAGAATTTTTTGAGATGGCTATTTTTAGTAAAAGCTAAAACTGATGCTACTAGTAAGCTACTAGTAAACTAGTAGGATGGTGTTTTGTGATTTGTGTCCTGTTTCTATCACTCTTTAGTTTTGTTTTATTCCGTTTAGACACACATACTGACTCGTAATGGAAATTAAAATGAAAGCTCCCAACTACCATAGGACAAGAGGCGTGGTATACCTTGGACAGCTTGTCAATCTGATGCAGGGCTAACCCAGATAGACAGACAACCATTCACCCTCACATTCACACCTATGGCCAATTTTAGAATGACCAATTAACCTAATCTCACTAATTGCATGCCTTTGGACAATGGGAGGAAGCCAGAGTATCTGGAGAGAACCCAGACAAACACAGGGAGTACATGCAAACTCCAGACAGAAAGGCTCCATTCAGATGGAGTGAAACTCAGGAACTCCTTGCTGCAAAGTGATGGTGCTGACCACCACAGCCTACTTGTAAAATGTTAAATTGGTGGCATAAATTTAACTGCCTTAAATTTATGCCACCAATGAACCAATGAATCAACTGGTCATTTACATTACCAGATCATTTATTGTTCCAACATGTTTTTCTGTCCTTGACATTTGACAGACAAAGTTGCAGGTGATGTATATAACATGGTATGACATACTAATTCAACCTATAGCACTTTACATAGTAAATTCACCTTTTAACAAGAACTTCCTTAATAGAGGAAAGAAACCTCATGCTGGCTAAATGTTCGAAAAAAGCGTTCAAGGTCAAAGAAACAAAACTACACATTAATTCACTGATCTCTATTAATTGACAAAACTGTTATTTGATTAAATAGAATCATAACCAACTATTAAAAAGAATAAACATCTACAGTACTGTCTGCCCGTGTTAGCACTGCCACTGACTGCAAGCCCTCTAGGGAGTACCTGACTCCAACCCGCTCACAATTCTGAATTGGACAAGTAGAAGAAGATGGATGGATAGAATGGACTGGTCCAAAATACAAGAGCAGATCTTCTCTATGTGCAATTCTAAGTGATGGGTGTGATGGTTGAATTAAATGACAAGTACAAAGTCTCACTTTGTAATGCAGTAGAGATAATGTGCAAAGACCTGAGCCACTTTGATACATTACATCCTTGTGGTCAGACAACTGGGTCTGGGCATCATAACTGCAGAGCTTGTGCTGTATTCCTGGTTTGTAATAGTCAAAGTTACCACTAATTAATCAGAACCCTTAAGAGGGACAAACCATAAACTGTTGAGATATTATGGGATTTGCAAAAATATGTGAACAACAAGAATGCCAACTCCAAGAACTCGCAACTTCTGCACCTTCATCCAAGTGCACCTTAGAGAGCTGTTCGGGTCGTTTACTAGAAACCAACAGCATTTTAGGTGATCATATTGATTATAGTCTTTTTGGGTGAATACAATATAAAATTAATTCAAAAATAATTCAAAATACAAAATTCTCTAGATGTAATTGGACAGTTTGAAGTTGCACTATCCTCAATATTGAGGAACACATGAAGATCAGACAAAGATATCTCATTGCCTTAGTTTTGTTTTGTAGTTGCCCAGTACAAACCTGAACATCCAGAAGGAGACATAGGTTTCAGAAGAGTCAGAAAACACAGATACAGACCTAATCCAAAGAAAAGTACAGTTTTCATCATACCACAAAACTGGAAACAACATTTAAAAGGTGCTAAAGTTTTCAGACACTTTTCCCCCCCATGATTCTCGTGCTACCAGAGTTGTACACATTTCTCTCTGTTTCAATAAGATTTTTGCACAAGACCAATTTTAATCGACTGAACAACTTTAGCGGAAAAGACCTGCAGGTATCTCTAATAAACACTGCTATTAGTTCAGTCATGATTCAGCAGGTGGGGAACCCTAAACTGGCTGTAATGGTTCAGTGTGGGGAAAAGGCTCATAACTCACAATAATTACTATTGAGATTTCCAGTAGATTATCATAATGTACAGGCTGTGATCAGCTGACCTGCTGCTCTTTGTGAATGTACACAACTGAATTCAACCAGATGTCAGCAAATGTTTCATGAGTTGTCCTGGGTGATTTCCATCCTCTACACTATTTATGCTGTTTTTTTCTAGATGCTATAAAGTTGGTATGAAGGTTGAATTCCATCAATGAATCTCGGCATCATGGGCTAAAATTTATATGAATCTCTGCTGCCCTTGATGTAACCTAATTCTGACCATGAAACTGCAGCTACTGTTAACTAGTCACACACTGTTCTTTACTTTAGCTCCATCACAGTACAGAAAACTAACCTTTTTATCCTGCACTAACTTGCAGCAGATTTTCATGCAATCTTTAAATAACACAGTCTACCTCAGTTTGTTTTGCAGCAGGTTTCACAATATATGTAAAAAAAAAACATGATATCACATGTATAGATGCAAAATCTGATTTAATAACTTACATGTAAGATTTACATTTCCAGTTTTCTCTTCTTCTTCTCTTGTCCTGTCTTTCTTTTCTCTCTCCATCTTTGGGTGAGTTAGCTCTCTTTCTTTTCTCTCCCTGTGAAATACAGCAGCTGGACCTTTAGCTAACAACGCACTGTGCAACAAACTGCACACTATTTTCTTGAGTTTGTTAAGCTAATCGAAACGTTAAACTTGAAATTACCTGCTACTTCAAAAATATCACTCCCTTTATTCTGGCTCCTCTTCAATATGCTAGCTACCGCAACTTATGGACACCTGCAGTCAATCCAGTGTTGTATCAAAAAAACAAACAAACATACACGTCCCACTTTAAACCATTACGTGATCTTGTTTTATGTGACATCCTAAAAGAACAGGATTGTCTTTGTGTGTTTCTATTTAGACTCTAATTGGTTTGATGTTTGGAGGCTCGCAGTGACGAAATAATAACTCCCCATAAATGTGTTAAAGCAAAAGTAACGAGGCGTTATGTAAGGAGTAGAAAATACAGGTATTTGTTTAAAAATTACAGAGTAAAAATAAAAAGTAGTCAGAAAAAACTACTTAAACTAAAGTACAGATACCTGAAAATTTTACAGTGATGAGCGAACTGTTTGTACTTTGTTGCTTCCAATCTTTGTCATATGGTCACCAAAAGACAAAACAATTAATTCTTTTTGTAGATTCTGTTTATATGGGAATAATCCCTTTGTATAAAACAAGCGTGTATAATCATGTGGAGGAGAAGCAGGAGAGTGGTGTTTCTAAAAAGCCAAGTGAAAAGTCAAGGGCAGGAAGAAGGACACTGTGTATTAAGATGTGTGTACCTTCAGTGAGCTCTGCGAGGTAAATATGTTTATATGCATGTGTGTGCAAGTAAGCACAAGTGTGTGTCTCTTCAAGTGGTGAATCAAAGGCCTTGTGTGCAGAGCTGCACAGAGCTGATAGCTGACCCATCAAGCGTGGCCCACCTAAAGCAGAATAAAAAACACCCACATCAGAAAAAGCCTCAGTGGAGAGAATTTCTAAAGTGCAGTGCTGTACTGTGCACATCTAAAAGGCCTACCTCAGCCACAAAAACATCCCTCAAATCCTCAGCCAACAATGGACACCTTCAAAAGGCAGCGAGAGGGCAAAGAGATGGGAAAAGAGAGAGAGGGTTGGAAAAGACTTTTGTCCTTCCCTCTTCACTCTCCAGCCTTTCATGGTCTAGCTGCATGTTTCCTGACAGCAACTACTTGCACTCAGTGTGGTCTGGAATAGAGGACAATGTTTCTGCTACCCTATCAATAAGACAAGCAGGACATACTCAAGCTATGATTACACAGATTTCACCACTATTTGAGCCACAAATTAAGGTTTTGTATTGGATAAAATACATAAGTAAACAAATAGTAAATAAAGCTGTCATTGCAAGCAGTTAGCCAACACATGCATAGTTCAATTGAGCTTTCTGTAGTTTCAACATTAACATCTTTTTAGAAATGTACTTCTGTCATTACAGGTTATATTTATATTTGGCAGTGACATGAGGATTGTCTGGTTATTCTTTTCCCTGTTGTTTTATGAAATAAACTTTTTTTTTTTTTTACATTATTGTGATGAGGAGCACATCTTATTTGCCTTCTGAATACAAGGATCATAAAGTAGGTTTAGCATCAAGTTAATCTTCTAGCATATTGATCTGGTCAGTTAAGTAGCAGAGGGAGTTGTTAATTAGTTTCAGATGCTTTGTTGTTAAATGAATTGACAACAGGAAAGGCAACAATGAGAGATTCCCCAGAACAGGAATGGTTTTATAGGTGGAGACAGGTACTTTTACATTTGGCCATGGTCATTGTCACTACTGCTACCAGGACCCTACAGAGGTTGCACAGGTAGTCCAAGGATGGCATATTAGTGCATGCCATTGCCAATAGGTTTGTTGTCTTCGTAAAATTAAAGCAATATGGGTGGTTGTCTAATGCTTTTAGCAATATTTTTATCTGATTCATTGTACTGTGGAAGTATGTAAAGACGACACAAGAGATCCCAGTATTTTGCTCCCACTTTAATCACAGCTTCACACAACTGAACATTCAAAGCGCCAAAACCTAACCTCCCTAACAGTGGATGTGAGTGGAGCCACCTGGTGGTCCGCCACAGTACCACTAGACCATATTAGACCATTCCATAACTGGCACAACGCTTACTTACAGAGCAAAAATCGCTCTTTGACCAGAATTGATGTTATTATGGCTGATTTTTGCACACATCCATCCGTGTTCTGATTTTCTGTTTGTGGAGAGAAGCAAATTTAGACTTCACAATACTGTTGTATTTTTTTCCACAACATTGCCCAGGTTGACAGCAACAGGAACAATCATAGCAAGATGATACTGTCAGACTTCCCTGCTGCTAAATTAAGTGCAACTTATGTTTCTCTTCTCCCCTGGAGTGATGTTAAGTGAGGGGCTGTGTGGAAATCTTATAATTGAACCTCTCTCAAGCCTTTGCGCTCTTTTTGAAAGAGTATGCGGCAACCAAGCAGTAGAAACCAAACACTGTAGAGGAGGAAAATACTCGTCTCCTTGCACAGGTTCAGGCATTAATATTTATTTGTTTAGCCATTTAAGTCCATAATCAAAGGCAGTAAAAGAGAGCGCATTACCATAATAGCACAAAACTGGGGAACATTATAATTATATAAAGGGAAATGAAGACAGAGTGAATTAGCTAAAAACAAAATCAAAATACAAATATTCATCTGATCATATCTTCATTCCTCTCATTTTTTATATAATTTTTACATGAGCATTATTGATACAATTGTAATGAAGTTAGCCTTTTTAAAGTTGTCAAATGATGTGACTCTTTCAACCCTTTATCAGATCTATGCCAGTGTGGCGGTCTGCCAATGTTTCAGTAGTATTTTCATATTGCACAGAAACTGTGATAATTTTATTTGTTCATTGTAAACCTATATCTATAAAACAAAAAGGTTCTCATCACACATAGCATCAATTTTGTGTAGTTGATGTGGCATCACACAGTGTTAATTAACTGTCTATTTTGTATTTATTCATATTTATATTTCATTTATTTAAAATTAAATTCTGGAAAATTTCAAATGTTTGCACAGTGTACATTTTATGTATTTAAGATTTTATTTAATTCCAATTTTTGGAACACTATATTATGGAATGTATTGTTATTATATTTACAAGTACACACACAGATACAAACAAGAGAGAAAAAGCTGAGAGAGAAATTAGTTTTCTTGTATAATGGACAGATGAGTAGAAGAGTGCAAATTCTGTTGTTTAGTGAAAGATATGCATTGTGGGAATTCCCATTTTGTGATTGTGGAGAGAAGCATATTTAGAGTTGACAATAGCCAGCGTTGTAGTAGTTTTTCCACAACATCGCCCCGTTGACAGTGACAGGAGAAATCACTGCAAGATGATACTGTCAGACTTCCCTGCTTCTTCTATAAATTGTTTCATAAATTCAGTCATCTTGAAATATATATATACACACAGGGAGAGAGAGTGAGAGAGAGCAAAGGATACATTGCTGCTTAGCAATGATCTGGTCAATGAGATCTTGATAGGGTGTTCCTATCTAATCTACACCTCCCCTATTTTAATCCTGTGGTCCAATCTATTGCCTTCTTCAATTTCTTCCTCTTTGAAAGGCAATCAGAGTGTAGGGAATTTTAATAGCTACTTGGCAAAATGCACTTCAAGGGACCATGAACTCAGGACAAGGATCTTTCATTAGATTGTCATCTTTGAGTGATGTGAAGCACTCTGGATGGCACAAGCACATGAATGGGGTGGGGCATTGGAGTGGAGGCTAGTGCTGTGACCTTGGACACATAATATCTCTGTAGATGGACAAAAAACAGTGCACCTACCCACCTGTCTTATGCAGACTCAAGCATGATACACAGTCAGACAAGATTGTCCTTTGTGATTAATTCTGACTTTAATTGGCAAGCCAAACAAGCTAAAGTCATAACGTTGACTTTAGCTTCTATGAGTTTTTATACAGTCGCTGTATGCCGCAGTGCTGTGTACAGGGCATCTTTTATTTTACTTTTGGTTGATAAATGCCTCAGTTATTTAACTGCTTTGCCAATTATAAGAGTATAACATACTACAATTGTGAACTCCAGGGATCCACCAGGAGATGCTGGAGGTTGTTGGGATGAATGTCGGCATACAGTACACGGCACAAAATTGGTACTGGAATTCACAGCCAAACTCTTATGATAAAAAAAAGCAGTTTGATTAAAGTTCTTTTGGCATTCTTTATTAAACCAGACCAACACCTCTGAGACATGCCTAATTTCTAGGAGACAGGGTTGTTATGTTGCGGTACCGGGTTGCATGAACTTTCTACTTTTGTTTTAATTTGAATATTTTCTAGTGATTCTTAGTGTGCCTTGCTATTTGCTTCCCATGTTTTTTCCTTAGTATCAATTAGTTTGGTTTACAATGTGTATGTAATTTCCTGATTAGTTTCATCCTCTTGTGTGTATTCTTTTGTATTAAGTTTATTTGTGTAAACTTTCCTGTTGAGTTGTCACAATTGGTTGTTTTATTTTCATAGTTATTTGTCTGTCATGCTTAGTGTTTGGTTCGACTTCCCCTCATCTTGTTCTTCCAGATTGCTTTTCCCCTCAGCTGTGTCATTTTCCCTTATCCCTCAGTGTTTATTTAAACCCAGTCAATCCTTTGTTCTTTGTTGGTGAATTGGTTAACCCTTCTCAAGATGGTTCTAGTTGGTTTATGTTATTTTATTATTATTATTATTTGTTTGTTTGTTTGTTTGTTGTTATGATTTCACCTGTATCTCCTGGCTTTTGTTGCCTGTTGAGGTCTATTCCTTTTGGACTGAACCACAGGTTGTCATTAAAAGTACCTTTTCGAGTTTTCATTCTGCCTGCCTGCATTCTGGTCTGCATTCAGAATCCACAGCCACCTCCACACATGACATGTCATGTCTTTCATTTCATTTTTCTGTATGTGATGATTTCTTCATGTACAGGGGTGTGAAAAATGATTTCTTCCCCTTTTCTGATTTCTAATTCTTTTGCATACTTTTCACATACAATCTTAGAAAAAGATTACACAAGTAAATATTAATGCAGTTCTAAAACGACAATTTCCTTTATAAGAGAAACATGCTATCCAAACCATCCTTTGCCATCCTTGCAAATTCATGAATTAATTGTAATTAACCACATTTTTTGGAAAGTTGATTCAATTTCTCTAGCCACACTGAGCCTGATTACTGCCAGACCTGTCGAATCAAGAAATCACTTAAATAAAACCTCTCTGATGTAGTGAAATAGGTTAAATGATCTCAAAAAGCAATACTTTATGCCACAACTTAAAAAAAAAAACTCATGAACAGCTGAGAAACACAGTCACTTGCATCTTTTTTTTCACAAGCAACTACTCTGCTCGACTCTGAAAAGACAAAATATCTAGTGAGCTGCAGTTCTCTGGGCAAGAATATGTTATTGACACCACAGGTGAATAGCCAGACTGCCTCGAGCTCATAGGAAGGCAACAGTGACTTTAATAACCTCTTGTCATATCCAAGAAGAGACCTCACAATACCAGTAGTCAGTTAGTAGTCAGTAAAAATAGAAGATAGATTACATTATCCCATGTTAATTCCTTTATTAAAAATCATGTTAAAATAATTGACACAGTGGTGGCAGACAATTTATTGCAGTAAATTATCTTCTTAAGTAATAAAAGGCCAGCAGTTTTGAAAAAAAAAAATCCCCTGAATTGTTGAAGCATGGCAGACAACAGCTAGCTGAGGTCCTCACCAAAATGCTACATACTTCTTGTGCCACAACTACAGTACTGGATGAGTGATACAGAGGTGTCAACACAGTTTACCTAAAACATTGTGACAACTGGCACAGCCTCACACTTTCTGTCCCTTGAAAACTCCTCTGCATGGTTCTATTGCATTGCTTAGTTGAAAAGCGATTACGAGAAGAACAAGCTGACATTCACAGTGGCTATTCATGAACAGATCTTTATGAATGATCATCAATTATCGCTCAATTAACTTTATCAGTTTAGTTAAAGCAAGCATCATCTGCGCTTATGCGCCGAGTGGCAGTTCAGAGTACCCAGCCTTCTTGGAGTCCCTGGGTAGGGTACTGGAAGGTGCTCCGCCCGGGGACTCTATTGTCTTATTGGGAGACTTCAATGCTCACGTGGGCAATGACAGCGAGACCTGGAGGGGCGTGATTGGGAGGAACGGCCTCCCGGATCTGAACCCGAGTGGTGCTTTGTTATTGGACTTCTGTGCAAATCACAGTTTGGCCATAACGAACACCATGTTCGAACGTAAGAGTGTCCATAAGTGCACGTGGCACCAGGACACTCTAGGCCGCAGGTCAATGATTGATTTTGTAATCGTATCATCAGACCTAAAGCCATATGTTCTCGACACTCGGGTAAAGAGAGGGGCTGAGCTGTCAACTGATCACCACCTGGTGGTGAGTTGGATCAGGTGGAGGGGGAGGACGCTGGACAGACCCGGTGCACCTAAACGTACAGTGAGGGTGTGCTGGGAACGCCTAGCAGAGGCCCCAGTCCGCGAGATCTTCAACGCACACCTCCGGCAGAGCTTCAACGGCATTCTGAGGGAGACTGGGGACATTGAGTCCGAATGGACCATGTTCAGCATCTCC
>VURO01047744.1:0-14263 GCA_015108175.1 Pelvicachromis taeniatus
GGCCCCGGGGCAGACCCAGGACACGCTGGAGAGATTATATCTCTCGGCTGGCCTGGGAACGCCTTGGTGTTCCCCCGGATGAGCTGGAGGAGGTGGCTGGGGAGAGGGAGGTCTGGGCTTCTCTGCTTGGGCTGCTGCCCCCGCGACCCGGCCGCAGATAAGCGGCAGAAGATGGATGGATGGATGAAGGTCAGAAATTTCATGCCACTAAAATCTCGAAATTGCTTTGAAGTTGGAGGAGATCACTCCAAATAATGACAGTACAGCTACCAACACAGGTATTGGCATTGGGTCGATACTAGTGTGACAAGATTGATACTTTGTTCAGTAAGTAGCCCACTGAATTGGGTTAAATATTTTTTTTTCTTTTTGGATGAGACAACTCACAAGGGTTGTATAATTTTCTGCAAAATGTATGATTTTTATTGCGTGCACACCGTGCACTCTGAAATACATGTACTGCCCAGATTTATTGGAGCTTAGGGTAATACAAGTGCAGGGCTCATTGGTGAAAACGAGTAAACATGAAAGAAAAAAGCTTCCAGCCTATGTTGTTTTTCTCCTATCTGGGCCAGCCTCGCTGTAAGAACCGTTAGAGAGTGTGTGTGTGTGTCTTTTAGAGCTGCATATTCATTTCACAGACTGAACATGACCCTCACCGCCTTTTTATAGGCATTATTAAACTGAGGTGCATTACCATTCCCTACATGCACCCAGTATCTACCAGTACCTCTCAAAATGCTTCAAGTCCCCCACACAGCTCAGTAACAAGTGACAAAAAAGAGAGCTGGCATTAAAGGTACAATTCCCAGCTTCTCTTTTACCTCCGAACCGCCAGCCAATCATAACATGAAGCAAGTGCGAATATCAGATCGTCGCTTTTGGAAAGTCGCAGACAAACCATCCTGGCTGGAGTTCAGAGAGCTACATCTATGAAAGGAGGACAATGCTTTGGGATTTTCTTGAGGATCAAAACAGATGTATGGTGGCACTGTGGGAATTTGCATATCAAAATAGGAAGACACCTCATTATTCTTGTTCATATAGCTAAGAGAGCATTGTAAGTTTGACATAAACCAGTGGGCACAGCATGCTTCCTCAGCACTGGGTCAGTTTTTTTTTTTTTTTTAAAGGCTGTAAAAGAGCTTTTTCCTAGTGTAGGAAATGAACCTCCCATAACTTGTACCCTGAAGTGCTTTTTGAGGTACTTTCTCATGTCTCCACTGTATTTTACAACCTAGGGCAGTGAAGATCTGAGTAAGTAAGTGTATACACACCAATGTAAGAGGTGGCAGGTGTGTATTTTCCCATTTCATATGCCCGTTTGAGGATATCACTGAAGGGAAATTTTTAGTGATACTCACCATAGAAATGCTGGACCCTCCAATAAGAAGTAAGGACTCTTTGTAGTCATTGCATGACCTGAATTTTCAGTTACACCAACATCACTGAGAAATTGTGTTTTGCTTGATCGCCTCCGGGAAGTCACCTTCAGCATCTAGGGTAAGGGGATACACAAAAGTAGAACCCATGTTGAGGATCCCAGAGGTTCAAAAGCCATCAAATTTGGAAGCTAATAAGCTTGAAACACAGAATCTGCAAGAGCTCTTCGCTTCATTCCTGAATAATAAACTAAAGAATTTGGAATTTAGATTAATGAGGGGGAAAGTAAGGCCTTTTTTTTTCAGCTCAAACACTACTCCCTGAGATGAAATAATTATGAAACCCCGAATAGTCCAAGATGTAACAGGGCGCTTGTGTGAGTCTCTCATTATGCTACAAACAAAACGTCTCAATGCAGAGTTTTCTGGGATCACAATATCTGTTTGTCGCAATTTTACCCGACTGGTAGAGCTGTCAGCTCTAAATGAGAAATAATGCACTCCTGTTCCCCAGAAATATTGCAACGTCCTGGCTGATGCCTCCGCCACCTCTTCAATTGTTTCTAAATAATTGGGAGCCTCTCTCAGAACTGACAATGGAAATTATGAGTTCATCTCTTGTCTTCACTGCCTAATGATGCGGCAATGGATGTACATTTATAGCAAGGTGTTCAAACATGGAAGAATACAAGAACACCTCTTCAGTAAAGCTGAAGGGTGTTTCTCCATAATTTCACATTGCTTAGCTAATTTTGACGTTGAAGGCAGACGGGAAAGAGCGGATGCCGCTTTTAAATTTTTGCTAAAAAAATCTACAGCTGACAAAGCACATTTGACCTGCCAGACCCACACAAACACATGTGGAAATAATGATGAAAAAACTGTATAATTTGCTCACATCCTGTTACTTAGAGAGGTCACATTTGCCTGCAAAGTCCTCCTACACAAGGGCAGGAACAGAGCAACAAAACTGCCACACAGGTTTGTCTTAAACCCCTGAAGGTTCTCATCTATGTCAGATATAACAATGTTCATGTTGCCTAGCAACCACATACTGATAGGCTAACATTACCCATTTGTAATGTTTATGCATCTACAACACCTTATAAAATCATAGTAATGCTTTAACTTCACTACAGTAACATCTTTTTTACATCCAGAAAATTTTGAATGATGGATGGCAGACACTACACCACACTTTGTGTGCTGTGACCGTTAAACAATTCAGTTTCCCCAAAACACCACTTACAGTTGATCACAAATCCGCTAGCAGGGTATACATTTCAAGAATCAACAGTGTCATGCCCAAATTCAGTGAGGTCTTTAGAACAACCTATATTTGCAAAGTCAGATTGCATTTATGATTCAATTTTATACACCTGTGGCAATAGGACTGAAAACCCGTGAATTCACAGATTAAGAGGCATGGCCCAGGACTTGCCAGTCTTGGTAGCTGAGTATCAGTTCGCCAGGATCCCCGCTCCTGGCCGCCACCCGGGTCACAATGCACCCGACCCCTACGGCGCCTCCTGTGGGTGATGGGCCTGCAGAAGGATGGGCCCATGTCCCTTTTTCGGGCTGTGCCCAGTCGGGCCCCATAGATCAAAGCCTGGCCTTTCTCCAGGGTGGGGCCCCAGTAACCCTATCCCAGGTAGGGTGAAATGTTCCCTCGATGGCCTTCTCAGGGGTCTTCTGAATCACTCTTTGTCTGGCCCCTCACCCAGGACCAATTTGCCATGGGAGACCCTACCAGGGGCAAAATGCCCCCAGACAACATAGTCCCTGGGATCCCTGGGACACACAAACCCCTCCACCACGATAAGGTAGCGATTCGTGGAATTTGCCGGTAGATCTATGTCCCTACCCTCACCTATGTTCACGAGCTGTAGGCAGTGACAGAAAGAACGAGATCGCGGATACAAGCGGCAGAAATGTGTTTCCTCCGAAGGGTGGCTGGCCTCTCCCTTAGAGATGGGGTGAGAAGTTCAGCAATTCAGGAGGGGCTCAGAGTAGAGCCGCTGCTCCTTCAAATCGAAAGGAGCCAGTTGAGGTGGTTCTTGCATCTGAAAAGGATGCCTCCTGGGCGCTTCCTGGGTGAGGTGTTCCGGGCATGTCCCACCGAGAGGAGGCTTCTCTGCTTGGGCTGCTGCCCCCACGACACCACCCCAGATAAGCGGAAGAAGATGGATGGATGGATGGATGGCCCAGGACTTTTGTTCATAACATAGTGCCTTATGATGTCATGTTGCCTAGTAATTAAAAATCACAGACTAAACAATACTCTAGCATGGGCCAACCTGGTCTACCGACCCTCTATTGATTCATGTTGCAGGACTTTTTTTTGTTTTCATTTGTTTTTGTATTCCTTAGTGTGAATTTCTCCTTGAAAGATGTCCTTGAGCACAACTTTTCATCAGTCCGCTCTCTTTTGAACAGTCATTACAAACATGTGGTTTGTTCAAGTTTGTGTGCTATAGAAATAAACTTTGTCTTGACTATTTGGCATGAAAGGTACTTTGTGTTTTTGCCCTCTGTGAATTTCAATTTAAAAAAATCCCACACCACCAGGGGGCAGATTTTTACCACTTCAAATGTTTTTAGATGTGCCTCTATTCTTTTGCAATTTCTTTACAGTCTTCCATTTTCTTAATTGGCTTCGCTTGTTCAAAGCCTTCAAATCAATAAGAATGTGCTCTTGAAGTAATTTGACTAACTAAAGGTTACCTTGACCTGTCTCACCTTCATTTCATTCAATTTGGTATTACGATTAAAGTACAGCTTGGCTCATTTTGAGTTCATTTGCTAGCTCTTTAGCAGAATGCATACAGGTTTTGGACACAACCACTTACCACTTTTTCACATTCTCTTCATAGCTTTTTGGAAGGCTTTGAAATTATTATTAAACACAAGGATTTGCAACAAGTACCTCTAAGGAGCTGACACATTATCCAGGCGACGGATGTACAGAAAAGCAGCCATATATGAAATGGATTGCAGTTAATGTATTCTGTTATGTTTGGTAAGGCTGATCCTGGCTCCTCTGACAGCTGAGTATCTATACATCTATCCTTAAAATGATGATAAAAACATAATGTGCATGCCTAAGGTGCAAGCCCACCCCTGGGTGCAGCAATTTTATCCTCGACTGACAATAAAGGGAAGATGAACTGCGCCGACTCTGTGGCAGCACCCAGGGTGATTTTCCACAGATAAAGGCACATTTTCTGGTTCAGATCTGGTTCACAACACAATGATATGAAGCTTATTTCAGTGCAAAGCTCAGAGCGGTATTGTGTGATTCTACAGATCTGGTCCTCTATTCATCACCAACAGGGCAGCTTGCAGTTTTTATCTCTTGACATCACCCACATGGAGTGTCAGCTCTATGCTGAGGACCCGACTGAACTTCTATATAAATGTCTCACTTCTTTTTTTAGGGTCTATTTTACCGGGGTCAGAGGACCACTGGGAGAAAATGCCACTCATGCAATCAAGAAGTTACCCTCCTTCTCATGTCTGCTCCTCTTTAGATTGCAACTCACAAATCCTTTACTTGTCAGCACTAGCAACAGCTTACCAACCCTTCATGCCACTTCAAAAAGCAGATATCTTTTGAAGTTGGCATGCAGTGGCAATTCAGAGCCAAAGAGCTAGTTTATCCTGCAGTCGTGAAGTGTCACATCTGCAGCACACGGCTGTTTGATTAAGCTAATGTCATTGATTATGACAACACGCAGAGTGATTTAGAGAGAGAAAAAAAATGCAGTGAGTGCTACACGTGAAAAGAGTTTTTAACATTTCTCTCATTGCTTTTGATTTCTGCTGCACATTAGTTTACCCTCTGACTGTCCACCAGGTCACCCATTGTTTTATTTTAGCCAAAAGCAAATTTTCAGTTAGCTCTCATTTCCATACGTTTTGGCACTGCACTTTGTCTGTTAAAAGCTTTTCCATCTGGGTTTCACCTCTCTGGAATAGAGGTGAACTGAAACCCAACCCTTAATGTAAAATGGGTCGCCAGTTATCTGGTGTTAAGAGGTAAAACAGTATGTAGTTGATCACTAAATATGAAATTGTGTGGGGAGTTAATTGTCCAAAAAAAAAAAAAAAAAAAAACAGTTTGTGAGTGATCTGTAGTATCATTCATTTTTGCATTTGGTGACTGGCGGTTGGTTTAAACACAAAGAGCTGAAAAGTCTGTCAGAACAGTAAAACACTGCCTTCTGAATCCAACTGTGCCCCAGTCTTCCAAACCCCATGCTGCAAATTAGACCGATGGGAAATGAATGAACGAGGTGACAGAAAACACGTGGGCAGGCTGTTTCTGAGCTAGTGTGCATTTTTTTTCTTCTTGCAGGAGGAAGGAGGAGGGCGAGCGGCACTGACTGCCTCCCTTTGTGTGACAGCTCTCCGCTCGCTCTCTCCTCTGAGCCATATTCCGCTCTGCTTCGGGCCTGCGTGCACGCCCATCATGCGCGTGTGCTCACATCAGCTGGATCTCCTTTTTTTTTTTTGTTGTTTTTTTGTGGTTGTAGAATCGCACAGCTACACACACATACAGGGGCGTGACAGGCGACTAAGACAGCTCAGGGCCCCAGCAGGAGACACAGAGGCAGTGTGCCAAGTCATAGCCTCTCCTGTGTTCCACCTCAGCAGTATGCCTTTAGAAGGCATCAATGACACTCTGCTCGCTATAGATTATATATGACTAGCTTATATGATACAAGCAAATGAGTGCATTATTTTCCTGTCAGCACCTCATACCTGAGGATCATGTCAATGCCTTCAATCAACATGTGATTAAAATGAGCACAAATACATGCACTGTATTGTATCTACGTCCAGTGGAAATTACATGCATGCACGGCCATAGAAAGGGTCCAGCACATACGCACACACACAAATCGTGTGCTTGCATTTATTGTATGTGTAAATTGGTTTTGAAGGCGGATGTAATTGTGTTGGCAGAAACACCTCAATGTTTAAAAAAAACAAAAACATAATTTAACTCCAAATGTCAAACACGCAGTGAGGTGATTGATATCAATGTTTCCTCTGTGTGTGCTGGATGTGTTTAGATGCATAATGTGGGTTGTGTTGATTTCAGGAAAAGTGTTCTTTACATTATCTAATGACTTTACCAGTAAATTAAAATTCCACTTTAAAATCACATAAATGCAGTAAAGGGACTAAATCTGAACACATCTGTTATTGCCCATTGATTTGTAGAACTGACAGCTGGTTAGGTGTGACACATTCCAGCCATTGCTCTTCTAAATTCATGAATTTACATTAATCGTACTGATTAAACAATGTTGTTAGCTTTATGTAAGTTTTATGCAAGTTCTCCAATTATCTGCGTGATGGATGGATAGATAAAGATACTCAAACATGCTTTTTTTTCTGGCGTCAGTTTGTATGGAGGAGAGAGGAAAGTAGTAGAGCAGTCTACAAATTTTGATGAGCATAGCTATGAACATTAACTTTATTTTTATTGCGCTAAAGGACCAGAAAGTAAAGTGTAAATTGTGCCCTGAGGAGAAACAGCCATCCCCTGCTGCTTACATGATATGGACTGTTTGCAATCATCTGCGAAGACAGCATGCTAACACAAAGCCGGTAGACAAGAACCAACACTCATATTAAAGCGATCGATCCCCAGCCAAGCAGCCAATGCTTGATTTTTAGCAGGTAACAAAATCAGTTTCTACAGTTGAGCTCATTTTAAATACTTTATATTCTGTTTAATCTTCAGTAATGCATCATATTTTGTAAATTCACATATTTGCAAGTAAAAACTAAAAAATCGGTTTTTAATGAGATCGGAAAAAGCAGAGCTACATCCTGATTTTATTAAATATGGTAAAATATAGCATATACTGTATAATATCTAAAAACTAGTGGTGTATGATAAAAAAAAAAAAGGTTTTTAAGCTTGACAAGCTCAAGGCTTTGTTAACGGACGAGCCCTTGAAAACAACACATGCTACAGATTGAAGCAGAATACTCAAATGAAGCCAATGTGCCACAGTAGACTACAATAGTAATGTAAAGCAGTACTTTAAAGAATGGATACAATTTAAAGGATGTATGCAAACATTCCCCCAGGGGTGTCACAAAATATCACTATTGATTATGGTTATGCAGATAATTATATTCTAAATTATGGGGGAAGGGGTTGTACAATTATGACTCTTTCTTCATGTCCCCATACTCATATTTATATACGCATTGTTACGTACTCATAACACATTAAACCAGGGATGTCAAGCTCATTTGACATGGGCCACATACAGCCCACTTTGATCTTAAGGCCCTTTTCAGTGTAAAGACATTTACAAATTTAAACCCTGACATATATTTTAACAAAAGAAAAAAGAAGTGCGATTTCAATAACACATCCATTTTTTTATGCTGTTGTAGGTGAAAGAAGTCTGTTAGTACAACACTTTGGACTTAAATTGTAGGAAATACATGTAAAATTACCTAATTAATGAGTCATTTTGCTGTTGTTGGTTTTTTTGTTTTGTTTCGGGGTTTTATACTGTGAACCAACTGTAAAAGTCAGAGATTTTTGACGTAAGTAGTGAAAACAGGAACGTCTATTTCTTGTCTGCTTAAGTGAAGTGTGACTGCAGTGGGGGAGGTAGTAGGAAAAGCCATAAAACTTGTGGAAATACATTTAGAAGTCAAAATGTTAAGGCCTTCCTTCACACGTCTTTGGCAGGTCTATTCTGGCCCCTGGGCCTTATGTTTAAGACCCCTCCATTAAACAATGGAGTTTATTGATAGTATAATTATTTTTATTGTCCTTGTTCTTGCAAAAGCATTAAAAGGTACATGTAATATTTCTATATTATATAATATTTCTATTTGACATTAATTCAAGTCCCCAGCATGCCATTTAGGATGAATGTCTGTTTTTTTGGCTTGTGTCTCCTCAAGATCTGCTTTAAACGATCATATCTGATATTTTTAGTGAGTCATTTTTCATATTTTGACCATTTTGAGACCAACTTGAGACCTGTTATAAGTTTCCAGAAAGTATTTTAAATAAGAAGCGATGCCTTCACGACAGACTATTTTTTTTCTTTCTGTTTTAAATGGTTAAACCCATACCAGAAAACCCCAGCCAATCTCAGCATAAAGTCAACAATAGGGTAATAGGAAGACTGACCCTGCTGGATTGAAATGACCTGCACAGCAAATGTATCTGAGCAAAACCTCATACTCTATTTTCACCGTTAATGTTGTCCTGGTGCGAGAGCTCACCCCATTGTTGAAATGGGGTTTATGGAAAGAGCTGCGCTTTTTTTCTACTTTGTGGCCACTGCAGTAGTCCAGACAACTACAGTGCTGTCACAGGAATTGGACCTGAAAGGATAACGTAAAAAAAAGTGTTTGCATTCAATATGCAAGACTTTAAGTATACAGAAAATGTGTTTTAGTGATAAACAACTGCTAACAGTCAATCCTCCACAGGGCATCTTTAATAGCTCATGTTGGCAAATTATTCATTGTTTTTAATCTTTCTGATATTTTAATCAGCCATAACTAATTTGTTTTGTTGCATTTTGTAATGGTTTTGTTTTGATAAAGATTCAATTTCGAAAGTTTAATTCACCATATTTTATTTTTATCTATTGTCTCTAAACACAGTGAAAACAAATGAGAGATACCCGATAAAACTCCCAGTAAATAATGCACACAAGACAGGCTTTTTGTTTAAACAGTACACTGGCCCAATGCCAGACATACAGTTACAAAAAAAGAAAAACAGACTTACAAAACCAGATAAAAGAATATGATTTATATTAAATATCTATATACATACCGTATATCTTCTAATAGTGGCCTGTCTCTTATTGTTGGCCCCTTTCTAATAAACGGCGGTTTGAAAACATGTCACGACAAATAGACGCTGGTCTCCAATAGTAGCTCGGCAACATTCGACCCGGAAGTCCCGCCACGCTGTCTTCTTCTTCTTTTTAAATTTTATTGCCGGTTGGCAAACAACTGAATGGTGCCACCAACTGGTATGGAGGGTGAATGGAACATCGCTCAAAAAAGACGCTGTTGTTGCTCATCTCAGCGCTCGGCCAGCTGTTTCCAATCAGCCGTCATCTATGACCAGCGGCATTTAAGCTGGATGTGCGGTGACCATCGAAGTGGGATTATTACACTAAACTGGAACTGTCGGCTAGCGAACCTGCTAACTGTGATTTTCTGGTCTTTTACGTCCTCTCCTGAGAGTCGGACGGAGAGAAGTTTCGGGGAGCACCACTCATGCACTGGGCTACCACAGACAGGGAGACACTCGGGAGCAAAGGAGGAGCACAATTGGGAACTGCATTATTTGTGAACTGTTAGAATACATTTTGGAGCACGTATTCTAACGTGCTCCAAAACGTAAACGCACTCTTTTCACGTCAGTCTAAAAACCGTGCCTGGGTCCTCTTTCCCTCTCACTTCCGTGACAATTCTGTCTGAGAAGGGAATAAAAGTCGGTATCCAATAAACGCCGGTCTCTTTTAAACGCCGGGCCAGCCGAATATTTTTTTGAATAAGCGCCGGGGCTACTATTGGAAGATATACGGTAATTGCTAACAGCTACACACAATACATGTATCGTATAAAGAACATTAACAATTCTCCAACTATTTTAATTTTAAGTTTATAAAACAGTGACAGCAGGGAAAAAATAAAAACCTTTCAGCTCAGTTTATTATTTTGTTGTACTGCCAGTTTTCACCTTGACACAAAGTGCCCCATCCATATTTCAAAGTTAAACTCTGCTTTTATTCCTGTGAATATCCTTTTCTCAAGCTCAGTAATACTTCAAAACCACTTTTGAAGCGTTCCATAGCTAAGCATTAATTGTGTGTAGCTTTAAATATGGATGTTGTCTACATCATAACAATGATGATATTCAAGTATTTTCCTTTCACAGCATCTTTTAAATCTCCAGAAATTGTAGTTCAAGGGCAGCTTTCAAAAACCCGAATCTGAAATTTCGAAGCATTTAAAAGAAAAAAAATAAGGCTCCTTCCTTACAATAGCAAAACAATTTGGACTTCTTTTCCTACTGAAATAATCAACTTTTAAAAGTCCTATTTTGATAAGCATTTTTTTAATAGTTGATAAAAGCAGATGTATAAAGCAGTTTTTCAGGAGGTGGGCTCAGCCCCATAGTTCCAGAGAAAGGAACTGTTAATTCTTTAGCATACCACGACATTTTGGACAATTTCATTCTCCTGAACTTTGTGGGAGCAGTTTGGGAATGGCGCCTTCCTGTTACAACATGCCTATGCACCAGTGCACAAAGCCAGGCCCATAAAGACATGAAGAAGTGGGTTTGGTGTGGAAGAACTTGACTGGCCTGCACAGAGTCCTGACCTCAGCCCAGTAGAACACTTTTGGGATCAATTACAGTGGAGAGTACGAGCCAGGCCTTTTTGTCCAACATCAGTGTCTGACCTCACAAATCTGCTTCTGGAAGAATGGTCAAACATTCCCATAACAACTCCTAAACCTTCCCAGAAGACTGGAAGCAGTTAAAGGTGCAAAGGGTGGACCGTCATCATTTTAAACCCTGTGGATTAAATTGGGATGCCACTAAAGTTCTAAATCTAAATCTTTTGGCAGTATCGTGTACCTATGAAATCCATGACTCTCTTTTCTTCTTACTTGACAGTTTTATCTTCACTGTTACCGTCTCAATCTTGTTACTTGAGTATTGTCTCCGAATATGCCAACCTGAGCTGTCCCACTGAATGAATGAATGGATGAATCAACCAACCAACCAACCAACCAACCAACCAACCAACCAACCAACCAACCAACCCTGATATTTCTGATCCTGTCCATCTTGGTCACTCCAAATGGAAATTCCCTTCAATTGTGCCACCTCCAGATTCCTCCTGTGTTTTTGTATTAGTGCCACTATTTCCAAACCATAGATCCCAGCAGTCCACCCTGCCTTCACTCTTTTCTGCCTCTCATGTGCTGTCCGTTGCTTTTGGTGGCTTTCTCCAGGTATTTAAACTCATCCACCTTCCTCTTTCCCATCTGTCTCCCTCTCCTTCACACACATTTATTGTGTCTTGCTTCTGCTGACTTTTACCTGCTACCCTATTTTCACTACAGATATGTATTTTTCTTACATGTCAGAAACACGCTTTATGATTTCACACAATATCCTATCAATGTCTGGACAACCTTTTTTTTTTTTTTTTCAATGTAAAATAATTTCTATCTTATTAGTAGTAGTAGTACTGGTACTAGTAAAAGCAGTAGTTGTACCAGTATCATATACATTTTTACAGGAATGCTACATTCAACATTTTACCAGAACCCTGGAGATGAACCTTGGTCTCAGCCTTAGCTCACATGTGTGTTAGAAATCTGGTTGAGCCTGAGCTCACCTTTTATCGTGTCCAGTATCTGCAAGGGGGAAAAAAAATCTTTTACTTTCTTGTAATTTAAGGAAATTACAAGATATATCAGTCAACAGAACAGATACCTTTTTATTGAGCTAGCAGAATTTCTTGGTATCTTAAGTGCATAAGAACCAGAGCACAGCACATTTGCTCTGACTGGTGTTTTTATGATCTCTTTCCAGGCTGAATTGGAATTTTATCAAATAAATGGCATACTGGAGGGAGAAAGAAATAGTCTTGCTTATTATCTCTATTTTATGAGTTATTGGGAAGATATAAGTGAAATCAAAATAGCACCGTGCACATGAGTTGCGCTAAGAGCTGCCTGAAGGAGATTTGGCAAATAATGTATTGGTTTTTAAAGGAATCAAATGAGTCTCTACTGAAGTCTGCCTCGGATTAGGAGGACATTTGTACACCTCCTTAGGGAGGTCCTTACACTCATTAATCAGCAGTGGATCTAAAGTTAAAAATGTGCCAGTGTTTTAAGATTGTTGCTTCATCCTTCCCTAGTATTGCTGCCAGCATTTGGGACCATTGTCTGGGGGCTGTTTTGCCCTTTTCGAAGCACTCATCAGGGTCATTTGAGTGAATCTGGCTGTTCTGTTCCATCCATCTGGGTAGCCCCTTTGTCAGAATTTGTATTCCATCTCATCAGCTTGTTTTTTTTAAGTCTACTCTTTTGTGCACATTCATCTAATGTGACTCAGCTGACTAATTTCAGCCTAGCTCCTGTTCAAGGACAATGGGTATAAAGAATGGCGCGTGCATTCATCAGTTTCCTTCCTAAAGAGGTGTAGACCACTGTGCTGCCTACCTATTTTAATAAAAAAGTAGAAGAAAAAGACGTTTTCCACGGCTATTCATCAAATGTATGTCCGTGTGTTTCTAATATAATACTGGAATATTCTCAATAGGAAGTTAAAAGCAATTTTATGACATGAAGGGTTTTAAAAAAGGCTAAATGGAAGACATCACTGAGACGTCTTTACTCTTTACAAGTTTGGGAAAAGAGGAACATGTACATCAGATAATTGCTATTGGGCAGCACTTTACAAAACATTTCTGTTCACGTCTGTTGATTCACATCAGGGTCAGGGACACCTGTTGTGTTTTTCTGTCTCCAGTACAGTCATTTTTACATCCTCTTGTCCTGAACTGTTACATTCAGTTGAGAACTAATTGTGTGTCCGTGTAGATCAACACGCTGTACATGTGTGACAGGTAAAAGCTTTCGTCATATACTTAACAAAGAACAAATAAGTAGGTTCAACAAGAGCCAGCGCAAATCACTTTAATCGTCTTAATGCTAGCAAAGGAACATTTGCAGTCCTCTTTTAGTGAACTAATGCTGTGTAATGGTGTGGAAAAAATAGATGCTTTGACGTAGTGTGAATACAGACTTGGACGTGTGCCCTACAGGTAGTGTTTGAGCTCACTGGGGCTGTACTAAGTGGCTGCACCTGTGTCATATACAGCTACCGCTAAATACAACATATTAAATAGATTAAATAGAATGCAGCGTAGAAGGAAACAACGCTTGAGCCACCCCTCCTTTTTTTAGCTACTAAAAGATATTCAGACATACAACATGTTAGACAAAAGTTTGTGCAAAGGAAGCCAGAGGACCTGGGAAGAACCCACGCAAACATGGGGAGAACCCACGCAAACTTCTCACAGAAAGACCCCGGCCTGATGGTGGAATTGAACTTGGGACCTTCTTGCTGTGAGGCAACAGTGCTAACCACCGTGCTGCCCCAAAGTTCAGACTTTAGCCCAGATCAGCTGAAAAATTATGCCGTAGCCAATTAGATGCTTTTCAGATGACTCAGAATTGGATGGTACTTTTCTGTGTTCCATCAGTTTAGATAAGATCCCCAATACCACTGACTGATGCGCAGCCCTAAGATGTGGCTTTTAGAGATGGTTGTAGACCTAGTAAAATGTAAAAAAAAAATGAGCTATGGCTCACCTCCATATATACAGACAGCAAATGGAACAAAAAAAGATTACAATTTTGATTGATATTTTCAGTCCATTTCTTGGTATTTGGCATATGTTAGTGTACGGTTTTTCCCAAGTTAACTACCTTTAACTCAGTAAACTCCCACCGTAAGGGTGTGTTTTAACCGATGAAACTGTGTCGTACTCAGGCTCGGACATCAGTTAGCTGTCTTTTTACAAGCTTTATTGCACAACGTAAGCTAACACAAGTACAGTAACTGCGCCTCTACAGAAGCCAGGTAATCAACTGAAAGACACAAAATAAAACAACAATACAACATTAACAAACCAACCCTATTAATGACAGTACAGTTTGGTAATAGTCATATTTATAGTTTTAACACGTTATTTAGTTAACACAGGAACTCACCAGCTCGGCTTCATCAGTCATAACAGCAATATCAATGAAAAAGGATCTGGCAAGTAAGACCTACACGT
>VURO01047747.1:0-12459 GCA_015108175.1 Pelvicachromis taeniatus
CTGTATCGATCTATGCTGCCCTGAAACGTCCGCACGTCTGCCCCTCCTGCTCCATGCCCGTGATGGAGGGGCAGAAGAATTGATCCGCCAAAGCTCCGCCCCCGAATCACGGGTGCGTTTCTCAATCGCGGGTCCGGACTCACGATTTGTGCAATTGGAACACCAGCGTACTCGATGATGTCACAGGTCAGGTGAACATGACCGGGCTGGTCTCGCCAAATGCATGATGAGTTATTTGGCTCCACCAAGTCCAATAAAGTTTTATATAAACTTTATTTATCACACTTTTAACATACAGTTAGGAAAAAACAAAGATCACTTAAAAGATAACTTTGTAGTGTTACAATGAAAAGCAATGAAAGTGACGGGACAATGACATAAAAAGTAAGTACAAAAGAAAGATAAATAAATAAAATAAAATAAAAGTAACAAAAATAAATTAAAATAAAAATACAAGTCCACACAAGTCACCACCGATGCATGCTCGATAAAACGGGCAGAGGCAGCGTGTGTGTGTGTGTGTGTGAGAAAGTGTTCTACAGTATTTGGTTCAGAATCTTTTTTTTCTAGATTTTCCTCCTTTAAAATTGGGTGCGTCTTATATTCCGGAGCGTCTTATAGGGCGAAAAATATGGTAGTTAATGGTAAACAACAGCTGAATGGAAGGACAGAGAGCTGAGAAGCACAGAGCCCTAAACCTCAGCACTGAATCGATGTGAACGCTAAACTCTTCCTTGGCTACATTCTCGTCTTCATCACTAGTTTAAAGTCATATTAATGCAACATTGTGTGTTTAGTAAACTGCAGTCCCAATTACAAGCCATAAAAAAAGGAATAAACAGAGCATGCAAGCCTTGCTTTTGACTGTCACTCTCATAAACAGCTTCAACAAGCTAAGATTAATAAGCTCTCTTATTACAGCCAAGAGGCCTGGGTTGGCCTCTCTCTTTACATATGCTGCTTCTATTGTGTATTGTGTTTGCACTGGAATAATAATTGGGATTGAGTCCGAAGATACCAAAAGCCTGCAGTCTTTATATTAAGAGAGCCTGTTATGAGACCATTAGGGTGGCGTCACTCATTTTGATCTTTTGTTGTGATCGTTATGGTCCCTGGGTCGTGGATCCAGGCTTTGAAGGTTTGGGTTCTCTCTATAGTTTTGTGTTTTTAGATGATAATTCTGTAGTGTCTGAACTTTTTTTCCTGTTATTTCTCAGTGTATACATTTCTTGTTTGTCATTTCCTTATGCCTGGTATTAATTTGGTCTTGTTTTTCAGGCCTTTAGTTCTGAGCTTCTGCTCCGGAGACCCTCAGTCCCCTTTTGTGTTCTCATTCTGTCCCTTCAGGACTGTCTCTGTGTTTATCTTTTGTCTCCATGCCAAGTTTGTATGTGTAAGTCTATTAATGTCATAGTCCTCCTGTCATGGTCCGCCTGTGTGCAGGCAGGAAAAGGACCCAAAATGCAGACTTCTCAGACACAGGACTTAACTCAGAGTCCTGTGTCTTAACTGTCCCCGTTATTTGCTGAACTGGGACAAACACTAAACTAGAATCAAAAACATAAACTAAACATGCAGGGAGGCACACAGAAACACACAGCTATGAGGGTACGGCGCGACAACGAGCACTGAAGGACACTCCGAGGAAGCTGCACACAGGAGGGAGACGTAGCTGAACCTAATTGACCTGACGAGACATGGAGGACACAATGGCTGTGTCTCAATTCCTAGGACGCATCCCTCGTGGGCCGTAGCCAAGGCGGCTTACGTCAGGCGGGTCCTCCGAAGGCCGAAAGTGAGAGGCTTGTGAAATGGGACAGTCTAGCCTTCAGATTTGCGTCACCAGCTGTTCGCGCCCTTTCCACTTCCACCTCCTCGGTTTTACCACTGCTGCCGCCAGTGGTGGAAACTGGAATTGGCTGGGCCGCGCTATGAATTCTGGGATATGGTGGGCCACGTAGGATACACCAGACCCATCCTACAAATTCGGGGACATGTAGGCCGCATTTGTAGGAGTCTACGAATTGGGACAGCCTACATCGCATCGCTGTGACGTAATCGGCCTACAAATGTGGCCCATGAGGGATGCGTCCTAGGAATTGAGACACAGCCAATCTGAATGCACTGAAATGAGACACAGACCTTCACAATAAAACAGGAACATGACAGGTACAAGACTTGACACTAAACTGTATCTACACTAAACACAAAGGCACAAGAGAAGAACCTAAAGACTAAACTCTTAACCAGAATAACCGAAACATAGGATAATATTCAAAACTACACTTGAAAATCAGAGCATGAACCATAAAACAGAATCAAACCAAAAGACAGACGGCAATAATGCAGCAAATAAATAAACTCCTCAACACACCGGGTCACAAACCCAGACTGTGACACCTCCAGTGCTCCTGGACCCTATACTAAGAAACTTGTTCGACATATCCACGTTATCTTTCTTTTATTTGGATTTACTTACCCTAACATTAGCGAACAAAGAATCAACTTGTCAAAGTAACCCAATATGAGACTTAGCAGCAGATTAGAATGACGTATAACAACATTTTGTACATTTTCTAAATCACCAAAGGAACACATGGACATTGTGTGACAATGTGACACGCAATTTGTGCTTCAATCACTGGCTTTAGTAATGCATGGCTTAACCAGCTGCACATATAAAACATTCTCCCAGTAGAGAATTTATAATGCACTTAAAACATGCTGTAAATCTTTTTGAATTAACCTTTATTTAACCAGGAAGATCCCATTGAGATCCAAAACCTCTTTTCAGGGGAGAGCTTGCCTAGATAGGCAGCAGCAAGTATCTCACAGTTACAAACAACAATGACACACACAAAAAAATAAAATTAAAGTTAAATTAAAATGATAAGTATCTAATTGAAACAGTTGCATGTTATGGAATTGACCTCCAGGATTCGTAGTAATTCTGTCATTTTCCAGTCGTTCTGCAGCTCGTTCCAAGCCAAAGACAAAAGCTCTTGCCAAGTTCGGTTCGTGCAAAACACAAAGCAATAAGTAACCTTGAGCACGAAGAGAATAATGACCAGCATGTTTCACTGCAAACAGGCAACATTTATAGGAAGGCAGCAATCCGAGTATTGCCTTATATATAAAACTGTATAAATGAGAGTTCCTCCGACTGGCCAAAGCAGTCCGTCCTACCTGAGAGTATAAGTCGTAGCAGTGAGTCTGAAATTTATGGTTAGTGATGACCTCAGAGAAGCATGATACACAGTATCAACCGTTCAAAGACAGTGAGGTAAAGTGTTCATATATAGAATATCTCCATAATCCAGCAGCAACAAACCACTTCTTTGTATTAAAAGTAAAACTTGTTTTGAAAATGAAAAGCTCAGTTTTAACTGTAAATAACTGTGTCATCAGCATAGAAATGCAAGTTTGCATCTGGCACATTTAGACCAGCATTGTTAATGTGAATGATAAATAGAAGGGGGCCTAATACAGAGCCCAGTGGCACACATTCAGAACCATCAGATTTAATGCACTGAGACCTGTTACTGAGGTCATTTGAAAACCATGCGACTGCTCTGTCAGAGAGTCCTGACTGGAGGAGTCTAAGTTTTAAAATACAGTGATCGATAGTGTCAAATGCTTTTGACAAATCAATATAAAGGGATGCACAGTGTTGTTTCTTATCAAGTACAACAGTAATGTCATTTACCACTTTCATTGCAGTAGTAGTACTGTGATAGTACTATGTTCTTTCCTAAAACCTGGCCAGCACAGATAGATTAAATACTAGTCTATAACAAACAAAGACAACAAACAAAAGCTGATGTCCATGCTAAGCTACTTTCATTCATATCCAGTGTGAGGTTGAAAAGAATTGTGAGAGACTCTGCTACAAAATCAGCTGCCAGTTTCAAAAAGTAATGGTCTATTAAATCAGGTCCTGAAGTTTTTATATGATCTAATACAGACTCCCTGGACGCTGCCTATCCCCTAGCCCTTATCTCACAAAACTAAGGCGATAAGAAGCTGCTGTGATCGAGTGGCTATTGTAGGCTGTTCCCGTGGTGTATTGCTTGCGTTTTGCTAGCTTAGGCGCCAATCAGACCACACTGAGGCGAGTGAGAGTTCTCCAGCCAACATAGCCGGGTTCCCGTCTGGAGTATTGTCCACGTGTCGCAGGTTTACGCGGCCAGCAGGATTTAAATTCAGATGGTGTCTGAGTACATTGCAGCTCAGGGCCGAGGTTAGGTTGCACATTACAGGAACAGTAGTAAGACAATCAGCAGTCTCTGCTTTGTAACATTTCTTATTGAATTTGACTTCTGAAATGTTGAAACTGAGCAGAATGTTTCATAACTTGTGAGGTAATCATACAAAGCAACAAGGTTTTGAAGTTGAGGTAAATCTTTGGGTAAATCAGATAATAAATTCATGTCCTGTTCCAAATGAATTGGAGATTGTACCGGAGGAACACCACCAATGATACAGGTAGACCTGGGGACAATGTGTTAAATGAGTGTTAAATGTGCTTGCACTATAAAAATTCACTGTCCCAAAGTCCCCCACAACCAATTCGAAAAAAGTTATAAAAAATTATCCAAAAATGCACAACAACTGTTGATGCAGAATTAAGGATATGTCAGCAAACTGCACAAAGGGTGCAGAATGGCAAGTAAGGCTCCAACCAACAACTCAGGTCCAGGTGCAAAGGGCATAGCTTCCGCTAGCAACACAGGCCCCAATGTGGTGTGGAGCGCTTCAGGCAATGGCACAGGCCCTGATGTGATGCAGATGACTTCCACTAGTGATACAAGCCTTGGTGTAAAATAGATGGATCCAGCCAGTGGCACATGCCCCAGCCACGCCAACTTTTGCTAGTAGCATAGGCTACTTTCTAACGATTTACAGAATAATTTAGATAACCCTTAAAAATCTTGTTGGAAAAAGGGACTAAAAGCAGACATTCAGATGTCTGCCATCAGCATCAGAAGCTGATATACATGAAGGAATGGAGTGAAAACGGGGAGCCCTGAGTCGAATTTAAACTGAAAACTCAGAACATACGCTCAGAGCACATAGATCCAGACACGTTTGGATTTTTATTCTCTCAGCTGCAGGTTCACTGCACAACTGTTAGGGTCTGACATTAGATTTAAAAACTGAATTCAAGCTTAGTCTACGTACAAATGTAATATCAGGTCATCAGGCACAGTGTCGGTATTCTGTATAAGGATCAGCTATTAATGCTTATAGAACAATATAATTGTTTTAAAATTGTCCACAAAGAAATGATAAATCGCCATGGTTACCATAAGTTACCATAGTACCCGTAACCATCTTGATAGTAAAGAAAATCCAGGGTAAACCCCGAAGTTACCCACATAAGCCAAAATCCTGCATTATAAAGGTCAGATTCACATTTCTAGCAGTTTTTCTTCTGTTTGACTCCATCTCTTGCCCAGTCTGTCTGTGTGTGTGTGTGTGCGTGTGTGTGTGCGCGCGTGTGTGTGTGTGTGCGTGCGTTTATGTGTTAATCACATGTCTATTTGCAGGGACGTGGTACCTCCAAAATTCCTGCCCTTTGTTCCAGCACACTTGGTGATAAAGACGCTTTAAATGAACATATTTGCTAATTGTTTACTACCTTTGCTTAGTTACTCAATATGATGGTAACCAAGGAAATTAAAAAGCCTTGAGGCAACTGCTCTTGCGTTTCGGTGCTATATAAATAAAATTGAACTGAATGAAAAGCTTTGAAAGAGTGTATTTTAAATGGAAGCTTGTACTGAACATGTTAGAATGAACAACCCCAAAACAGCAGAGACAAGGATCAGTGGATGTATTAATAAACTCAGAGTATATGCAACAGTATATGTTCTGCAGAGCAGCTGGCAGCCATGTAGGTTACCCACGGAGGGAATTCTTAAAGACAAAGCAAAGTGACGTAATCTTACATATTAGTTGATTTCCAGAAATGAAGAGCTGTGCCTCGTTGAGAGAGAAGTAGCACAAACATGGCTAGAGGAGCGCAGTGAAGACAAGGGAACCTGAGCATGCTATAGCTTCTACTGCAGTAAGTGTCTAGCAGAGAATGAGCCTTATGTCCTTGTCTACTGCATGTGAGTTATTAGCAGGTGTGTTAGCCAGATCCATATGGAAGCAGTAAATGGGCATGCCCCTTAGCAGACCTTCAGCAGCAGACGCACACCAGCTAGCAATAGAGAGGAAAGAAAATGGCAGTGGGGACTATGATACCTAACCAATTTGGTGTATAAATCTTGCCCAAACGGTAACTGCATAATGAAACTCTAAATGATGGCTCCACATGGACTCAAAAGTCATTTGAGTCACGTCCTATCATTGTGTTGTCTTCGGAATAGAGACAATGTTACATTGCTAATGTTCTGTCATAATGCTTCTGCCTTCCAGGAATCTAAATTTTCGGGAATGAGACTGAGCATTGGCACGAGTTATCAGCATATACTGTAAAAGAAAAAAGTCCTTATTATCGGTGAAAGCAAAGCAATCAGAGGCAGTTCACATCTAGCTGTTATAATCGTAACACTCATTGGCGTGAGGTGCAATTATGGAGCTGTACATAGCCCCGGCAGAGGACAAAAGAATACAAAACAAGAGAAGGGCAGAGTGGAATGAGTATAAGAGCAAAGAAATGGTTTTGTTTTGTGAAACAGAAGAAGAAAGGGGAGGGAAAAAGATAAAAATAAAGTTGTATTATTTGTTTGTTTCAGCAGGGTATGATTGTACAATGATTACAATTTTCTAGTAGCCAGAATATTATTTCGACACTGAAGCTGAGAATGCGCACAGACATTACCATGATAATGTGTCCACAGACACCAGCTAACAATTAAGAAATGTCAAACTGAAAAGTGCAGCGATAATTGTGTCATATAAAATGGATTTTTAAGTATTAAATTTAGTGCTTATTTTGCCTTTGCTTAAGTTGCTTTTTTTTTTTTTAAAGAATGCACATACAGCACAATGTCACAGCAATGTGGATTTAGTGCTGTGTGCTTTCTGCAAGGAAGATATTGCCTCGGGTAACAACCTTACATAAATATTTGGTTTGACAAGCTGCATTTGGATCATAACCACACAAACAACAGTAAAGATTGCGGTGGAATTGCCAGCTGCAATAAGTCTTTCCTGAGACTGAATTTTCCCCCTAACGCATGGCGGAATCAGAAAGGGACCTCATCAGTTAGTAACCATGAAGAAACTCATTAATGCAAAGTCAAATTCAAGGTAAGTGAAGATGGATGGAAAAAAAGACATGCAAGGAGTGAAAAATGGCAACAACAAAAAAAAAGTCAAATTCAGTACTCTTACACTGTAGCATTTTGTTTCTCCTTTAGATAACCTATTCATCACTATCTCATTTGCTACGACAGATTGCCCATTACGTGGGGCTGTAAGCGGTGCTTCTTAATCTAAGGAGCTGGGAAAGAAAAAGTGAGTGGACTTGAAACTTGAAACTTAAAATAGTCCGGTCGCTTTTCTTTCCAAGCTCCTTAGATTACCATGACCTGGATGTCTGAAAACCTTCACACGCATTTGTTTCTTAATCAGCTTCAAGCTATTTTGCTTTGCATGTTATTTCAAAGAGATCTTGGCTCTTTAATGTCCTGAGGGAAGCCATGAAGTCGTAAGACGTGTTGTGTTAGTAGCTTAGCGGTCTCCAAGGCAGTGGGCAGCTTGGGTAATGTCACAAAGTGGGCTGCCTTGGAGAACTGATCGATGATAGTGAGAATAGCAGTGTTACCTGTTTCATGCAGCGGAAGACCTGTCAAAAATCCAAAGCAATATGCGACCAGGGTCTAGCGGTCAGAGCAAGCCCATAGGTAGGGAGTTTGTGGTTTTGTTCTGTGCACACACCAGACAGGCTGCCACATCGTCTCAGGCATTGTTGCCGAGTGACAGCCACCAGAATAATCGTTGTAAGAATTGTGTGGTGTGATTCTTACCAGGGTGGCACGAGAAGTGGCCGGTGTGGGCCTGGTGGAGAATGTGCTTTCGAACCGTCAAAGGCACGTATAACCGACCCGCGGGCCCTGTTCCTGGGTCAGGTTCCTGTCGTTGAGCTTCTCTGAGTATTTTTTCCACTTCCCAAGTGAGCGACACCATCACAAATGTAGACCGCAATATTGTTCTTTCTTCCTCCCCAGACTCCATGGTGGACAAAAACTGGTGGGACTGGGGGCCCGGTTTCAATATCCTGGCGTGTACGTGATAGTGAGATTAAAAAGAGTAAAGAAGAGGGCTTGACGTACATTCAGCATGGAGGTAAGCCAAGCTCTTGTGATTGGTCCAAACCAGTACCGGATGCTCGCTCCCCTCCTGTCAGGAATTGCTGTGTGCAGGAAGTAGAGGACCCAAAACGCGGACTTCATGGAGACAGGACTTAAACTCAAAAACAGCTTTATTGGCTGGCAGGGGAAAAAACTGTACAAAACTAAACTGGGAAATACTAAGAACAAAACGCACAGGGAAACACTGAGGGGGGAAACTACTCAGGGGGAGGCTAGGAGTCTGACATGTCACCTTCCACGATGAAAGGTCGACTCAAGTCCACCTGGACCAAGACGAGGGTAGACAAAAACATACATTTACTTTGGTTGAGATGAGTTGGATGGCAATCTCACTGAAGTTGCCAATGAACTGGCGGTAAAAACTGATAAGGCAGAGGAATTGTTGGAGCCCCTTTCTTGATTTGGGCTCTGGCCACTCGACCACCACCTTGGTCTTCACCAGGTCGGCTTGCAGATTCCCCTGATCCACAATAAAGCCAACGAAAGCCATTGTGTGGATGTGGAACTCACACTTCACTGCCTTGATGAAGAGCCAGTTCTCCAGCAACCTTTGGAGGAAGAGCCACACCTCTTTCACGTGTTCTGAAAGAGTCTTAAAGAAAATCACATTATCATCGAGGTAAACAAAGACAAAACGATTCAGATAATCTCATAGAACATCGTTCACCATGGCTTGGAAAACGTCCGTCATATTCATGAGGCTGAAGAGCATGACCAAATATTCAAAATGTGGGTATTAAAGGCCGTCTTCCATTCGTCTCCCTGGCGAATGCAGACCAAGTGATAGGTGTTTCTGAGGTCGAGCTTTGAGAAAATTGTGGCACCTTGTAACAACTCGAATGCAGATGACAGCAGTGGCAGCGGATATTTATTCTTCACTGTGATCTAGTTTAAGCCACGGTAGTCAATACAAGGACGGAGAGTCTTGTCTTTCTTCTCTACAAAAAAATCCCAGAGCGGAGAGGTGGGGATGGCCGGATGATCCCTGCCGCTAAGGAGTCAGTAGCCTACTGGTGTGCAATGGAGCACCAGAGAGAAGGTCGATTCCACAGTCATAGGGACAGTGGAGAGGGAGCAACGACGACAGGTCCTTATCAAATGTCGTAGACAAATCATGATACTCTGTTAACATTAGATAGATCTGACGAGGAAAAACTCTCACCGGGCGCGGATTTAGCGAGATTGGGGGAAGCAGATTGTAAACAGTACTCATGACACTTAGTACTCCAACCACATATCCTGCTCTTGGTCCAGTCAATTTGGGAATTATGTTGCCTCTCCCTGGGTTCGCTGGCTCAATTCCCGTATTCATGCAGGTGATCATCGAGCCTAATGCACACATCTATCAAAGCATCAAGAGACTTGGCCAGTTCTCTAGTGGACAACTGACATCTTAAACCATTATTCAGGCTGTTTAGAAAAGCTCCCTTTTCTAAACAGCCTGAATAATGGCCCTGTTTAGAAAAGCTCCCTTTTCTAAACAGGGCTGGGAGGGCGTCAATCCTGCTCCCATTGTTCCTTCAGCCCTTGGTACTTCTCTATTTTTGTGTGTTTCTTCTTTTTGATCTTGCCATCTGCTCCGTCCACATGCGGTCTTCTGGTTGTTGTCAGTTCCATTATGACGTCTGGTTGGTTGCCCAGCAGCTGCTTGGCTGTCTGGAGTCCCACAGGAACTGTCATTCTCAACCACCTTCAGGACTTGGGGACTTCGATTCCATATGCAGCACAAATGTTCCTATCTCCCAGCCAGCTGGTTATATATTAGTAAAAGAAGAAAAAACCCTACATCCCCCTGGTAGGTGGTATGTGTGTGTTTTCTCTCAGGCTTAGGCGACATACCAGAGGCCTGGTAGTTTTGGGCTTCTCCGTAGTATCAGTGTAGTAATTGTTGTAGTAATTGTTGTAGTAATTGCTACGACTGCACTTTTCTGAGAAGACCACTGAGACCGCCTTGGACTTCTGTATCTGATCGAAGCAGTGTCGCGGCAACGCTACCATCTTTGGTTGGTTGAGGTTTGAGTCCTTGTCAGTACATGTATCCAGTAATGATTCCATCCAAGAACTCCATGTTGGCCCAAGCCAATATCAGAACATAAGTTGAAAATAAATAACTAAAATTGATATTAAGCGCAGGTATAATAGTCATAAATTGCCAACAACATGATGAGGACCAATTTCATCATAGCATAATAAATGTGAAGTGTTGCTTTAAACCTCTTAGACTTTAAATATCACAAAGAAGTCAGTGGAATAACATGAAACGGAGAGTAACTTTAAAATGTCTCTTTGTATAAATGTCCTTGAATGACAAGTCTGCATAATAGTGGTCGTAATAGTTATTTTCGAGTATATCATTTAACAGTTTTGGAAGTTAAAAAAGAGTTCCTTTATGTAGTCAGTCACACAATCTTGAAGGACAATGGGGTCTTTGGGGTCAGGGTACTAAAGTATAATCCAGTCTGTCATTCAAAAGCCTTCGACAGTGGAACATCTTTTGTACCAGTACTAAAGTTGGGATAAGATTTATTCCTATCAGGAAAAATGGTTCCCGGGGGGAGACGTTCCACCACAGCAAGTGTTAGGAAGTAAAAACTGAAGGTTACGAGAGTTGGCAAAGATTTAGTTCTCAGTTTGCCTCCTGACTTGCTGCATTAATGTGTTCAATGTCTTTGTTAAATATGATTGTTTGATCATACATGTTGTTTTGTTTTAAGTGGAACCCAGGAGGAGTAACAGTATGGTGACGGCAATAGAACATAAGAGAAAATCTTGATGATTTTGATGTTTTAAAAAAAAGCAACTCTCAAAAATCGTTTAGATTAAATTACTATCACTTCCATACATGTGCAACACTTATTTTGTATGCAAAACAATATAAAGTGCCTAAGTTGTTGGTTTTAACGAAGTTGTATTGTAAGCATCAAAGGTTTTTGTTGAATTGAATATATATTAGTTATCTTATTTTCCTGTATCTGTCAGCCTCTGTCTATATGTACCTCTACTGTACAAACTGGGGCACCACGTTAAAGCAGCTTCTTGTTTTTAGTTTTGGTCCTGTCAAGTCTCTCTGAATTGATACAGTGCCTTTCAAGTTTTGGTTGTTTCGGTTTCTATCATGCCCTTTCTTTTTCCCTTTCACCTCCACCATTAACAAAACTCATTTCTTATATCTACCATTTCAGCTACCTGGGGAAAGCTATCTGATGCTAATAGAGAAAACAAAAGAAAGAAAGAAAGAAGAAAGACAACTTTATTGTCATTGCACATTACAAGGACACGAAATCTGCTCTCTGCATTTAACCCCTTCACTCAGTGGAGCAGTGGGCAGCTAACGTTCCAGAGCCCGGGGAGCAGTGTGTAGAGACGGTACCGTGCTCAAGGGTACCCCAGGGTAGCCGGTGGGTGGATTTGAAGCCCTGACCTTCCGATCAACGGGTGACAGCTCTACCTACTGAGCTACCCCACCCCCACTGCATTCTTCCTGTTGCAGTTATGCAAATGTGCATATATTTTCCCAGGAGATTCCACACCCACTGGCATAGTGAACGTGAAGCTTACAGGTAAATAATCAATGTTGTCATTGCCACCATCACAAAGGTCATGTCTGGGTTGTTTTTGTTGTTGTTGTTTTCTTTAACTCAAGGAGTTTGATTTCTGTTCTTTTGAAGTCTGGATCTAGAACCATGAATGTTTTGAAGGTCGCTTTACCATTGGGAGAAATGAAACAAATTATTTTGTATTCACAAATACATACCAAATTTAATTAAGAAAAAAACTGAGGAAAAATATCACACAATAATCCAAATTCACACATCCTTCTGGACCCAGGCCAGAGGTAATGTTCAGCCTTAGCTGAAATATGTTATCTATAATTAATACACTTTGTAATTAATGTTAACACTTTCATAAAATCGGATATTTTGATTCAACCAAATCTGCTAAACTTGTTTAAATCAGAATTTTAAGGTCATGTACACACAAAAGATGTTTGAATCTGCATTCTTTCTGTGTGTGTGTGTGTGTGTGTGTGTGTGTGTGTGTGTGTGTGTGTGTGTGTGTGTGTATGTGTGTGTGTGTGTGTGTGTGTGTGTGTGTGTGTGTGTGTGTGGGGGGGTGTGGGTGGGGGGTACAT
>VURO01047753.1:0-15455 GCA_015108175.1 Pelvicachromis taeniatus
CCAGGCAAAATGGCGGAACAAACCAAAACAAATCCTTTTTCGATGTCACAAAAATCATGAAAAAGCCTTAGAAAAGCCGCACCGGACAATAAGCCGCAGGGTTCAAAGCTCGTGCAAAAAGTAGCGGCTTATAGTCCGGAAATTACGGTATATATCAAATTAAAGTTATTTAGGCCCCCTGGCAGTCTGTCCGTCCTTTCACGTTGGTTGTTGGGTTCACTTTAACAACTTTAGCATAAATATGACATTATATTACAACTACCTTGTGTTCAGCATAAATGTTCATTTCAGAGAAATTCTCACAAATGGTCAGTAACACAAAGAGGTGGCCCTAACCAACAATTGAATCTACGATACAATCAAAAGCTGTAAATGGTGTCCATGGAGTCCACTTTTTCACGCTGATCAACCTTTTCTCAGCGGTTAATGACATCGACGCTTAAGAATAGTTCAGTAATAATGCAGTTCAGTAAGAATGGGAGGTAATGAATATAGAAAAGTGACACCACGCTACAAAAGTTCAGAACACTGATTTTTGAGCTCGGCAGCAGGTTGTTATATGCGCACTGGGAGTGTAATTAGGGAGCAGAACATGTGCAGTTGGAACTGGCTGACACAAAAGACGAGTTAGTGGCTGGCATGCAAAACAGTCAGGGATTAATTAAAGACTGTCTGACAGCGTGGCACTGTAATGCCACAACTGGAATCGATCTCTTGATCTCTCATAAATTTCACAGAAAGATTATCAGCCGTAACCACACAAACGCAGCTTTCTGTTTTTCATGGAGTCTGTCTCTTTCACACAGACAACAGTCACATGCCGTCTGCTGGCTGAACCCCGAGCCAGGGGAAATGAGATTTGGACGTGTGTCACAGTCAGCCGTTTCGGGGCTAATTGAAAGTCTGCAACCTGTCATCGCTTTATTAACCTTTTGTTTTCGTGCAATCAAGCTGCACCACTTTTAAGTAGCGAGCAATCTTTAATCATCAGCTCGTAGTACTACTGATATCATTATACTGCACGTGCAACACGCACGCGTCAGGTTTCAAAGTTTAAGCAAGGGATTAGGCAGAAAACAACTTGAGGCTTGTGTGCATCCAAAATAATTAATTATAGCGTTAACCAATGGCTGTCTAAATGGATCAGAGAGTTAATTAGGTGGAGTTGTGGTAATTAGTCTTCTTTTATTTGATGGTTAATGAGATCAGTTAATTATTCACCTGTCATCTGTTGTCTGATTTAAAACATGAGGACCATGACAATTTAGGAAATTTCCTAAATTGTTTCTTACATTTTTTTCATTTAAGTTTTCTTATCTCACATGAAATATCCATATGTTTTATTTGATGTCATGTCACGTCGCTTTTTTATTTGTTTTTCTCTTATTTGCACTCATACTGTACAAGTCTACTAAAGGTGCAATTTAAAATATGCACATACTCAAATTATTTCCCAAGAGAAAATTTGTTTTTCAATTCACGTTGCCGCTTTTATCCTCTGTGCAAACAACATGAAGTATGAGGCGCGACGCTTGAGTAAATCTCAGATTCATTTCAATTGCTTTGTGTCCCGCTGAGACGTGCCGCCAACTCCCTCCCACATGCTCCTGCAGCCCCGGCTGATGGGCTTTTCCCGTATGTTCCTCATGAATCTGAAATGAATTTAAGGGTTCAGATACTGAAACACCGTAATTGAATGCACCTCATCGGAGATACATCTCGCAGCCTCTTCAGCAGACACGGAATCACATTTCACTTCAGGTTAGAGCTAAAATATTTTTATTGACACCTATTTTCAGCACACTTTAGACTAAATGTCAAGTATAAAATGAAACTCATAATGTAGAGCTTAAAAAAAGGAAACACTAAAATACTCATAAAACCTTCTTGGCTGTATACAAGAAATGAAATGCTCCTTGCTATTGGGCTTTTCCTTTTCTACTTGTGTTGAAGCTTTTTAATAAATATAATTTGATTAAATGTGTCATTTAACTTAAAATTCTTAAGGTAGCTTCTCAATAGCAACAAACACAGACAACACATAGCCTCTCATAAGATTGGTCAGACTTGAAGATATTAATCAACAGCACAAAAATGGCAGGTTTGATTTTTTTTTTTTTTTAAAGGTTTCTGACTGTAACAACTGAGATCACATGACATGTGACCCCAAATACATCTGGATAAGCCAAGTGAAGTGAACTTTCATCCATCAGCTTTAATCCATACTCTAGTTTCGTGGCTCAAACTACAGTATTTGTGTGAACTATAACATTATAGCCCTCGAGTGTTTGAGTGTGAGAACATCTAGTCCATATTTCTCTAAAGTTTTTTTGATGATGGAAAATCAAACGGGCCTCTTTATCATGTTAAAAAAAAAAAAAGCTTTGTTATTTTGTGAGTATTTTGTGAGGGTTGTTTGTTTCCTGTTCAACTTTTTATTCTTTGCCTGCTAAAGCCCTCTTACACAATAATCACAAAGAGATTTCTGTGATCCTCTCAACTCTACACTCAACTCACATGTTCGTTCTTCATCTCTCTCTATCGCCCTTTTCCTTGCATTCAACTCAATCTTGCAACTAAACTAATCCACAGCTTCGAGATTTCTGCCCTCGAGTTTTCCTCACAATACAATCTATTTAGAAATGACAATAAGAAGAGCAGGAAGAGAAAATGTTATGTCTATAATGTGTAATATCCCAAGATCTGGAAAGACAAATATTTCAAAAACATAAATTGTGACATTATGACTCTAAATTTTTTAAAACTGCATTCTTAGACCATTTTCTGAATGACTCTTTTTATTACAAACATCTGGATTGGTTCTCTGGAGTTCATCTGTAGAAATGTTTGTATCATAATAGGTTCAGAGTAACTTCATTAATGTACTTGTATGTAATTTTCAGCTACTTGTACTTTACAAGAGTATTTTTTTGACAGCTACATTTGTCACTGCTTGTAATCTACATAACAGGTGTTCTGTTCAGGTGTTATTATGATATTAGTATGACATGAAGTTAAATTTGGATTGGCAAAGAAATTGTTGGCATGTCCTTCAAAGAACTACATTTTGCTTTTGTAGTTTGAGTACCTTTTGGAGCTGGTACTTTTTCACTTTCACTTGAATAAAGATGTTGAATCAGTACTTTAACTTTTACCAAAGTATTTTTGGAACACAAGCAAGCATCTGTATAAGATCAATAGTTACGTCTGTAAATGCATTTTCCCCCTGTATCTCTATATCTCTGCACTGAGATGATGGGCAAGTTGAACTAAGCTTTGGTAAAATCCAGCAAATATTTCTGAAGGTGCACTGAAAGAAAACCAAAAAAATGTCGGTTTTAAGGGATTAAGCTTTACAAACATCTGCCTCAGTTTGTTAAGACATCAACAATCTTTAATTTGTGTGTGTGTGCGTGCGCGCGCGTGTGTGTAAAAAGACTAAGTGCTTTTGGAAAATGAAAAAAAAAAAAAAAGTGGCCACATTGTGAGTTCACAGAAGATCTTCAACAGCCTATTGCTTGTGCTGGTACTTTTAATCTGTATACATAGTTTAATATAGTGACAAATAAATAAAAACACAATCTGTGTTCAGCGCAACAATGGATGTATGGAAAAGATGCATTGTTTGTATCTGAGAAGTGGGTGTAGTGTGAAAACCTGCAGATGACGTGCAAAACGAGGCCTCAAAATACTCCACACTTTAATATTTGACATGTTTTAATACCTAAATAACGCCGATTCTACACTATGGTGTTGTGAAAATGTGTGCTGCTACTTTCTGGACATGTGGGTGGAAGCTGTGAGACTGATACGAAGCTGCAACGAATACACACATCCAGTCTCAAACTGAACGACAAATACTGTGGCTTTCTGTAAGGTTGTATGAGTACCGGTCATACTCACAGGTCATCCAAAATACTTATACTACATTAGCTGATTCGTAATTGTTAACTTAGTACTTCCCCCTCACATCCAAATATGACCAGATCTGGCTCCAAACAGCCAAAATGTAAAAGCAATAATAAATCAAGGCACCATGATGGCTGCACCGGTCTTTTGTAATAATGTTATATTCTGGCTTTGAGTGCCGAAGCACAGCCATAAAACCGGTGTGATGCTGTAGTGAGTATCGAGCTTCATGTTTCAATATTTTGGTGGAAAAACATTAAATGGAAAACTGTGGAACTTTCCAAAGACTTTAAAAATATATTTTTCATTCTGTTAGTAAAAAACATAATTAGGTTAGCGTAAATTTGCATAAAAGTATGTTTTGTTTCAAATCATTTAAATTAATGTAATTTTAAAGAGAGGCAGTGCTGCAGATGTTTATCCATCGAACTGCAAAGTCAGTACTCTTCTCACCATGAAAAGGAGCCTCTAGGTAAATCGTTATATCAGTTAATCAGTGTTTATTTTAGCGAAGATTTTAACATTGCTTTATCAGCGGTACACAACCAGCTATTCTTCTCTTATTCCTGCTTCCTTGCAGCCTGCAGCTCTTTGCCCTCTGGCTAAATCTCGATCCCCAGTCTCCAGATAAAGACAACAGCTGTCCTTGGGGCTTACATCCAAATACCCTCCACTCCTCCTCTTCCTCACCCCTCCCCAAAACACCAGCCAGCCAGACGGTCAGTCGGTCGGCGGGCACGTTGAGGCCGGGCAGGCATCCATGTGATACATAAACTCAGGGTAGATTTACAGAGGCAAATCATGAAAAAAAAAGGCTAAGCTGCTAGAGAGAATTTATTCTGGTGAGCTGAGACAGCAATTTCTTTGTGGTGCTTATATTCCTGAAAACATACTTTGATGAGGATCATTGTGAGCATGTGATTATGCTAAAGTTAGATCACACATCAGCTAATCTACTCATGACGGTGGGGTTGGTGATATCTAGAGATGGACATAAAGAACTGGAAGAGGAAACGAGAGGAACGGCGTGATTCACTGTTGTAGATTTGGTTAAAGAAAACTGATAAAGCACAAAGAGAGATTAGAAGACCAGCAGACAGCTAGATTTTTGATGATAAAACCTGTTTTTAGCATAAATATTGTGCCTTTTTTGAACATATTGAATAAAAATCTGGAGGATTTTAGATCAAATGATGATTTCTAATATTCTCCCCATACCAGCTGTTTTACCCACTGCTGATTCATAGCAGGACTTGAACTTACTGAGAGGTGGGATGAACAGAGATCATCAACCGGGCCTACCTTTAGCTTGTACTCCTTCTCCTTGGTAACTTTTGTGAGCAGTTTGGCTTTCTGTCTGGTCAGCGCCTCGATCAGAGAGTCACACTGAGCCACGAGGCAAGCTTCAAACTCCACCCCGTTCTCCTGAAGAAGAAAGATGAAAAGCACCAGAAGGGGCACAATCGTTGTGAATTCAATATAGAAAGTGAACAAGTAATATTAAGTCATGAAACCCCCATCTTTGGCTTCCCTGCCAAAGCAAATCTACATGAAAGTGTTCTGAAGTCAGCATCGTTATGGGTTTGGATCACAAGAGCAAAGCACCGAGATGAAAATAGATCACTTGGCTTGTTTTTCTTCAATTAGCGGCACTCTGTTTGTTACCGATTCATTTAGCCACCACATTTTGTTCTATTTTTGCTTCAGCTTCAAAACCATGAATAAATACAGCCTTAATTATTTCAGTAGACTGCACACAAAAGCAAACCTTTCATCGTACTCACCATCATTTGTACAACCATACACTCCACCATTTTCCCCTCAAGATGCAGTGCATGGAAACGCCGTCCTGTCACTTATAATAGTGGTTTTGTGTTTCGATTTACTAATGTTCCCTGACAGTTAGCAGCTTTTTGTTTGGGCCAGCAAACAGAATGCAGTGATGGCGTATAAGCAGACATCTGCAGCTGAAAAAGGTTCAGTGCAGTATGCTTGAAATTCAAAAATGTTCTTCAGATGATCAAATTGCAAAAGGGTTGGAGTGGAGAGGAAACGCTCAGTGCATGATGCTCCTGTTAGGTGAGTGTTAGTTTATTGTCATGTCAAAGGAACACAGAAGGCAGGGCAAGCATGACAAAATCTGCAAATACAACAGAGACTAAACCAAATGGGTACAATAGGTACATACATAGGGTGGTGGCTGTTTTTAACTTATTACCGTATATCTTCCATTAGTAGCCAGGGCGTTTATTCAAAAAATTATCCAGCCGGCCTGGCGCTTAAAAGAGACCGGCGGTTATTGGAGACCAGCTTTTATTCCCTTCTCGGAATTGTTGTGGAAGTGAGAGGGAAAGAGGACCCAGGCGCGGCTTTTAGACTGAGGTGAAAAGACAGTGCGTTTACTTACAGTGCTCCAAAACGTATTTCAACAAAAGTATTTCACAAATAATGTAGTTCCCAATTGTGCAGTCCAGTGCACAAATGGTGCTCCCCGAAACTTCTCTCCGCCCGACTCTCCAGGAGAGGAAGTAAAAGACCAGAAAATCACAGTTAGCAGGTTCGCTAGCCGACAGCTCAAGGTAATAATCCCACTTCAATGGTCGCTGCATCCAGCTTAAATGCCGCTGGTCGTAGATGACGGCTGATTGGAAACAGCTGGCCGAGTGCTGAGAAGCAGGAGGCCGGACAACAGCGTGGGGGTGTTTGTTTTTGTTTTGTTTTTGTTCCAGTCACACTCCATACCAGTTGGTGGCGGTAATGTACCATTCAGTTGTTTGCCAACCGCCAATAAAATTTAATAATGATAATAAGAAGAAAGCGCAACGGTCGCCGGACTTCTATTGGAGACCGGCGTCTATTTGTCGTGACATGTTTTCAACCCAGCGTTTATTAGAAACCGGCGTTTAAAAGAGACTACTAATGGAAGATATACGGTATGCAAATTCCTGTAAAGTTAAAACACTTGCATGTAAACATTACACAAACATTGCTAATTGGAAAATCAAATATGTGTAAAACTAATTTAGGACCCAAATTCATAATTACTCAGCGATAACTCCAAAGAACTCAAATGAAGTAAACACGAGAAGCCAGAGGTTAAACCCAAAGGAGGGAAACTTGCAGCACACGGAGGATAGGAAACATGAGAACGTGACAAAGATAAGACTGAGACTATTTAAAAACAGGGAGAGGACGAAGACATGAGTGAAAACAGTCAAAGCAGTCAGAAAAATGGAAGTCAAAAATGAAGGCACCAGAGAAAAACTGTTCAATTAAAACTGAAAGAGCCCAAAGGACACCTACTTAGCATGCAAACAAGAAACTCACAATAACACGATGCCGATAGAGGAATTTCAAAATGTAAACTTGGATGTGTTGAGTGTTGTTCTTGTTGCTCTTTGCCATTCATTTCCAACAGACTGGAAGCTAACCTTGTCAGCGTATAACTTGAAATTTTTTGTAGCATTTAAGATGTTGATAATTAAGAGTTTCTTTAAAAGTCCTCCGTTGTATTCACGTGCAGTCCCTCTAAGAACAAAGCAAAACTGTGCAATGTCATTGAGCTTTTCCTTCCAGTAGATATAAAAACAGTTGTAAATGAGGCAATGATCCAGAGGGGAGTTTTATCTCCCCACAAAGCCCACTTGATAATGAGATAAGGGTTCAGCAGTGATTTCCAATCAAGGTTTCTCTGCCGAGTCACTGCTTAGAGCCTGAGGAGCACTGGAGATATTTTCTCCTCAACGCTACATTCTCTTTTTTTTCTTGTTTCAGACAGAGTAAAGATAAGACTGCTTTTTTTTAAAAAGCTAAATCCTCTTCGTTTTGTAATAAGACTCTTAATGCCCACTCGTTGTGCTGTAGGAGGATATATCAGTGCAGACAGTGTGTAAAAACGCTTGCGTGCTTTGTGTGCATGACAAGCAGGCGCTGCTGGAGAGATCGGCAGCATGGTAATGCCGTCTAGAGGGAAAGCTCGCACACATGCACACATTTGGATGGCATGTTTTGCTTTTAGTTTATCGATTCTGTCGATTTGCTTCTTTGCTACTGAGTGTGGAGTCCAAATGTTGCTCTGTGAGCTTATTGTACATTACCGGGGATTTGCATGTGCAGTCATGATCAGACATGGATATCAGTTGTGGTGCAGTCTGATACAGCCAGACGTCTGTCTCATCATGCTTATGGAGAAATATCCAAACAAAGCATGGAAGTCCTGAAATAACTCTTTAAGAGGCAGTTTGAAAATGCTTACCTCTAGCAACAGCAGATTTTAGTAAATTTCCCGAATAACTAAATATGTAATCTGTCACTGCCCTCAGAAACTGCCATATAAGTGGTATAAATATAATCCATATTAACACGTTGTAATGGCTCCTTCTGGGATTTTTAAGCAACTGCATTTACTCAGTTAACATCGGAGAAAGACTTTGTCATTCGTAACAGAAGCATGTCGATTGGCCCTTGTGAGGACGGGGGCGTGTTTCCCCTTTTTAACACTCTGTGAGTATTTGGAAACTGATGGATCCACTTCAGATGAAAGCAAAATGAGGTGCATTTAGATTGTAGCTTGTAACAATATCGTGTTGGCTGTGGTGTTACTTAACTGGTACTAAGGGGCTCGAAGTATCCATGAAAATATCCTCCACATGATTACATAATCACAAGCAGCCTGAAGTCACTTCAAAGTCACTACTGTCTTCCCCATTCTGCTGCTCTTCCTCATCAGGTCAAGATGAGTTCCTGTCATGTGATTAGCTGGCTAGATATTAGCATTATTGAGCAGTTCATCAGGTATGTCTAATAAATTGGTCAGTGATTGTATATTTCATCATTAATGGTGGCTTAACAAGTCCAGCACGTGATTTTTAATCTTGTCATTTGCTGTGATGACCTCTTAGTCATCCAGAGATCTCTGATTCCTAGTTCTGCTGTGCTTTGTCACGCAGGTCCTGATCAGAGGGCGATGAGCAGCACGAGATGTACCCGAACCTGCTGCGCTCAGCTACAAAAGCTCCTTCGTTCCTGACAGCCACTCTCTGACACTCTCAGGGGAGAATACCCTCTGCATGAAACTGCACTAGCATGCATTTTGGTTTCTTTTGCTCTCCACAGACATCCACCCATGCTAATAAAGACAAGTCTTACTAACTTACTAGTAATAATGTCCCATTTTGTTTTTGTGTCTCCAATTTCTGGTCAGTCTTTGATCTTTTTTTTTTTTTGCATAGAATTATTATCCTGAGTTTTTTTTTATAATGATATTTTGTGCCACATATGATGAAATCCTCAAATTCTGCACTAACAAATGCTATTCTTAAATTCATCCAGGCTATCTGGAGTCACTAAATCTCTCTGAGATTTGTTTTATGCAAATGCAACGAAATGAGCTAATACCCAGATGTTTCCAGTGCCAAAGTCAGACATGTGGTATGCCTAATCACACACATGCAGCTGTTGCAGCACTACATCACCCTACTTGTGCATTTGCTTGTGACACAGATCAGTCATTCGCAGACCACAAAACATCACCTGCCGAACATAATGTTCTTGAACAAATAGAAGATCTTATTGTTCTGCTGGAAACAGTTTCATTCCACCGAGGAAGCGTAATTGCTGACAGCTGAAATTTTTCTGTTCTCACTTCCATACAAAATATAAACAACATTGATTAATTCCTATTTCTCAAATGCTCGTGTTTGTGTAACTAAAAAAAAATTAAAGTTACTTACCACTGCCTCAAGGTGTAAGATAGACCCTACAATAATACATACAGAGGAAAAACCCAACGATCAAATGTCCCCCTATGAGCAAGCTTTTTGGCGACAGCGGGAAGGAAAAATTCCCTTTTAACAGGAAGAAACCTCCAGCAGAACCAGGCTCAGGGAGGGGCGGCCGTCTGCCGCGACCAGTTGAGGTGAGACAAGATTACTAACAGTATATTTTATGTTAAATTAAATTTAAAGGTGTGTTGTTACCTGTATCTGCTGAAGCATATTTTTGAGTTGAACCAGGAACTCCTTGGCATCCTTAGCTTTGTCAGAGACACCGTTCAGAGCCTGGGAAATCTGACACTGCAGAGACAAACAGAGAAGGAAGATATAGAATGATTATTATGCTTCAAAAGAAATGTGACTTTTTTACTGCTGCATGTAGACATTTACTGTTGTACCCCTCTCCTGACGATTTCAACCAAAACTTTCAAATTTTAATTCGTCCAACAGTCAATGAATCAGCTGAATGGCAAGATGCATCTCTCAGGTCCTGTATCATCTCCTTGCCTAATTGTTTTGCACAGTAACTATACTGACTATAAACAGCAGTTATTAATATTCAGATCAGTATATGATTATTTACCTAAGGGCTAGCTTAAATAAAAACTCACATTGAAACAAATGAAAATACATTTTCAGATATGTTCTCTGATCATTCCTACATTTTTATAACCGTATAAAATACTCTCAATTTCATTTCTTAGGATTCCAGGAGTGCATCTTTTATTTAATGATACTATGACCGCTTAACTCAGTCCAGCTGTTCAACTGCCACACCCGGATATTAGCTGAAAAAACAGGAAAATAATCCAAAATATCTATACAATCCTAGGAATACACCTATATACCAGGAGCCACTCAGGAACCAGTTCAGCATTTGTGTGTGTGTCAGTAGCTTGTAACTAAGAAAAGGCAGGACAAAGGAAACACACACTATTAAACACACACACACACACACACGCCAAGCTGTGATGAATCTTCTCTGCTGTGGCTGCACCCACGTGTCCCACCTGCTTACTCTTTTTCTGGATGGTAGTCTCATGAATGGACACACACACACACACACACACACGTGGAGAAAGAGCACTTGAAGGCAACACAAAGGGGATAGACTGCCATTTTTGTTACTTTCAGTCATAAATAATAGCTGTATTTGCTAACTCATGGCATGTATGCTGATCGCATACAAAGAAACTGTTTGAAATTCATCTGTGTTTAAATAAACTGATTGGCTCAAGTACAGCTGCAGATATGACGGAAAAGCCAACACAAAAACATCTTCAAGTCATCACTATCGTCATTACCATGTTTAAATCATTACATGCTTTAAGTGTTATGATTGACTTCATACAGTCAACCAGCAGCTTTCTATACATATACATATATATGATTTGTTTAATCTCTTTGGCTTCCTTCCTTTCTTGAACCCAACCACTGATATTCTTTTTGGATGTTTTTTTTTTTTACTATGACCGTTCACATGTAAGACTGCAGTGTTGGATGCCTATACTTAGATTTTCTCACATCAATAAAAACATGTTTAGGATCATTTATGCAGTAATTCCACATGAAATCACAATCAATGATCATGTATGAGTACGGGTAATGTAAAATTAAACAATTCTTTTTCATTATTATTCATCCTGTGGTAAGCTTTCCTCCACCCACCCAAACAGATCTTATCACCGTCCACCCCTCTCCTGTATGCGTGCTGATTGGAGTCAGGAGGAGGGGCGTGTGGAGGTTATGGTTCACAAATCACCCCAATGCTCTTGTGAAGCTCCTCGTTGCTCCTCACCAAGAGGCCATCTGGCCCAGCAAGCTGTCTGGCCTAAATGCTTGTGTGTGCGTGTTTGTAGATGTGTGTGTCTGCGTTTGCATGCCAAGATGCTAACAAGGGGATGACGGATGTGCCATATGAGTGCTGTCCTGGCACATCCCCTCCTCTTATTCGTCCCATCTGGTTCTTCATTCAGTTTAACTTCAGCACTTCTGATCAGGTCAACATTCTGCTAGCTCCCTCTCCCAGCCTTTCTGCTCTTTCATTGACTACACGTGGATATCTTTTTATTCATTTGATTTTCTTTCCCCAGAAATTAGTGGGTTACTAGAAATATGTGGAGCTGGAACGTATCCCACCCTTCTTTGTGAATAAGGAAGAAAGACACAAAGAAGGAACGGTACCAGATTTCTCTGTTAGCATTCCAGAAAAGATGTAGCCAAAAATGCAGCATGAAAAACAACAAAGAACTGAGACAGAAACAGAAATGGAATAAGACAACTGCCACAAGTTAAAATAAAAAAATAAATTAAAAAAAATCATTATTCCACCTGCAAATACAGGTTTGTCTTTTAAAACAGCCCAAAATGCAGAGGATGCTCAGACCAAAAGTAATATTTCCATTTTCTTTAAAATGACTTAAATACATCAGTAGCAAGCAGACTGTAGGGCAGAATGAGTGAATAGAAACAGAGACTCTTGATTATACACAATTACACATAGCACACACAAAACAAACAAATACAGAACTTCAATGAATCACTCTGAGCTAGTTTTAATTGTTTATTTTAACTAATAAATATTCAGATATCCTTATAGAGCTTTAGCTATAAACTGTATTTGACGTATTTATGTCTACCGTATATCTTCCATTAGTAACCCGGGCGTTTATTCAAAAAATTATCCGGCCGGCCCGGCGTTTAAAAGAGACTGGCGGTTATTGGAGACCGGCTCTTATTCCCTTCTCAGACGGAATTGTCGTGGAAGTGAGAGGGAAAGAGGACCCAGGCGCAGTTTTTAGACGACAGTGCGTTTATTTACAGTGCTCCAAAACGTATTCCAACAGTTCACAAATAATGCAATTCCCAATTGTGCTCCTCCTTTGCTCACAGATGTCTCCTTGACTGTGGTAGCCCAGTGCATGAGTGGTGCTCCCCGAAACTTCTCTCCGCCCGACTCTACTCGAGAGGAAGTAAAAGACCAGAAAATCACAGTGAGCAGGATTGCTAGCCGACAGTTCAAGGTAATAATCCCACTTCGATGGTCGCAGCATCCAGCTTAAATGCCGCTGGTCGTAGATGACAGCTGATTGGAAACAGCTGACTGAATGATGAGACGCGGGAGGACCAACGACAGTTTAGGTTTTCTTTTTTAGCAACGTTCCAGTCACACTCCATACCAGTTGGTGGCGGTAATGCACCATTGAAATTTAAAAAGAAGAAAAATAAAAAAAAGAAGACAGCACAGAGGGACTTCTGGGTCAAAGGTCGCCCTGCTACTACTGTCACAAAAAAAAAACCTAACTATGAGTCAGAAAAAATCGCATGCACAAAGGACAAACTCGGAAATACAGATATGTACTCTAAACTCAAGAACTTCGGATGGGAAAAATGTTCAGATTTCAGCAGAGCTAAATAAAGAACATAATTTACACCATTCTGTTAGGTCAGAGGGATCTACTGAATAATGCATAAATGACATTTTAGGAGAGAAGGCCTTTACATGTGATGATAATGGAAAACTGTTCCTGTAGAAATGATTTCATATTGTTGCATTCATTTATGAAAAAAAAAGAAGTACTTGCTTGAGGCCTCTATCAAAAGACCTTGACAGACCAACCCTGAATGTAAATTGTAAATGAACCTCATTTACACTGAGCTCTTCTGGTCATATTGACCTTTCAAAGCATCAGTCAGATTATTGATGTGTTATGCAAACACTGGAAATATGTGAAACAGTAAAGCCACCTTTACTCCTTTATTCATTCATTGGATTTCATTTCATATCATCTAAATTCTCAGCTCTCTGTTGTTGCTATTTGCTCTTATAATGACAGATTTTCTTTTCTATTGTTCAGAATAACACATAGAAATTTTGTAACTGCTAAACTTAACCAAGCTATTGTTTTATTCAATTGGCAGAAATTCAACTGGACACATGATGCTTTAAATTTAAAGTTCATATTAACTCTTTTTCTTAAACCCACCAACCAATTTCCGGATATTTATGAGGCACCTCTTCCCACCAAGCCTGAATATTCTGTCATCACAGTGCACTGGTCTAAATTTGGCTACAGTCATGATGCATCAACCTACAGCAGACTCCAGTAAAACTGTGTGTAACAGAGTTGAAATGTGACAAGTTTGCCCTGCAGGAAAAGGACTTAGTGAATCGGGGAAGAGATTTGGAACAAAAAGGAAACATAGAAACTCATGTAGGAAATGAAAATAGAAAAATAAGAGATGAGGAATAGATTTAATCTCAGCAAGCATCAACACACCTTCAGAGAAGAACTCTACATCCAGAAATCCAATTTCTTCTCTCTTTTGTTTCTTTTGTTCTCCTCCTCTTGACCTTTTTCATCCTTTATGAGTCCTCCAAATGGAAATGTCATTTTTCTTTTTCTCGCTGTCAGCACCCCTCAGCTCTGCTCTCAGAGACAAGTGCTATTATCTCATTATCTTATTATAGGAGCAATGCAGGACCATTCATTCAGTTCGTGACATTCAGAGAAACCAGTGACATTCATGGGGGTGCAGCTGTTGGTTCAGAGAGAGGGTTCAGCTCAGGATGCAGGAGAAGAGGCGTGGTAAATGGAGATGAACTGCTTAAGAATCTGAAGCAGCCGGTAACTGCAGAACGTGTGGAAAACGGGAAAAATATGTTAGAGAAAAAAAAATCCAACCCTGGATCTGTGAGTGTAGATATGCTGCACTACAACCAATGTGGGGACACGTGAGCCAACTTTTTCTGTGTAAACAAGCAATCTGGGTCAAGACTTCCATTTCAGCCGCCAGGCTTTGTTTACAAATGTAGATATATATATATATATATGTGTGTGTGTATAGATTTTTGATTAGTTCTGAGACTGAGACTCTTTTACTGTCTGCTCAAATGTGACGGGAAAATGTTATACTTTGAATCTGCAAAGTGTTCATATGCAAACATATGTTTATATAAACCGTGTATCACAGGCTTGTTCTCCCCATTTTCAGCTGTACCTGGACTATGGTAGCTTTGCATGACTCACAGATCCAAGCTGGGCATAGGTGCAGTCCCTCAGTTTAGCTCACCCTTTAAGAGAAATCTCTTTTGAATGGCTCAGCGACATATTTGGAAATATGAGCAAATTCTCTGTCTTTGACATCAAACAGATCCAGGGGTGTAAAAACTTTGACTACACACTGCAAATTCTCATATTAAAAATAGTTCCACACTTAAAATATTCAATTAAATATGAATAAATAATTGATATCGATTTACATTCAAAATATCTGTGAATTATTTTAAAGAGAATTCAAACTCTTGAACTAGAGGTTCAGGCTGTACTTTCATGTAATGCCACAGTGTACCATAAGATGGTTCGGTCTTTGTAAACATTAGGAAAGCCTTGGAATGGCTTATGACAAAAGCAAGGTCACAAAAAAAAAAAGACACAAAATAAGAAAAAGCATAAAAGCTCTCCATTAACACGCACTGATGACATTTATGCTTGTTCAGTGGAATGTAGATAATAAAATAAAATACCATGATTTTTGTCAAAACTTGCACAGGTAATTAATGATTAAAACTTTACGGTGGCCCTGAGAGGCCAAACGCTGCAAAAGCACACAAAACACCTGCAAAAACAAAAACGCTGCAAAAGCACACAAAACACAACGGAAATGTTTCTGGGGAGACAATAACCCGACGGACCAGTTGCACAAACCAAAAGCTACATTAAACATTATCTTTGTTAGAATAATCTTTGTATGTATATTCCAGATATCTGT
>VURO01047757.1:0-20836 GCA_015108175.1 Pelvicachromis taeniatus
AGGGCTTGTTCCTGTGCTGCCATGATTAGAGCCTCTGTGCTGTCTTTCAGTCCAGCTTTGTCCAGCCACTGGTAGGATTTCTGGATGTCAGCCACTTACTCTATCAGCCCGTGGTACATACCGTCCAGGGGCTTATCCTTCCATGATGGTTTCTCCTCTTCCTCGGGTTTCTGCTGCCTGAGGTATTCACTAAGCACTCGGTCAGTTGGGGCCATCTTCCTGATGTACTCATGGATGTTCAGTGTCTCATCCTGAACTGTGGTGCTGACACTCACCAGTCCCCGGCCTCCTTCCTTCTGCTTAGCATACAGCCTCAGGGTGCTGGACTTGGGGTGAAACCCTCCATGCATGGTCAGGAGCTTCCTGGACTTGATGTCAGTGGCTTCTATCTCCTCCTTTGGCCAGGTTATCACCCCAGCAGGGTACCTGATCATGGGCAGGGCGTAGGTGTTTATAGCCCGGATCTTGTTCATACCATTCAGCTGACTCCTCAGGAGTCAGCCTTACCCTTTGCAGGTACTTGGTAGTTGCAGCTTTCCTAGCGGCCTCTTCATGGTTCCCATTTGCCTGTGGGATCCCCAGGTATTTGTAGCTGTCCTCCATGTCTGCAATGTTGCCTTCTGGTAGTTCGATCCCCTCGGTTCTGACTACCTTCCCTCTCTTTTTTACCATCCGACTACACTTCTCCAGTCCAAATGACATTCGGATGTCATTGCTGTATATCCTGGTGGTGTGGATTAGTGAATCGATATCTCATTCACTCTTGGCATACAGCTTGATGTCATCCATGTACAGGAGGTGGCTGACAATTTCTCCATTCCGTAGTCGGTATCCGTAGCCAGTCTTGTCAATGATCTCATTGAGGAGGTTCAGGCCTATGCAGAACAGCGGCGGGGACAGAGTATCTCCTTGGTAGATCCCGTACTTGATGCCCTGCCCTGCCTGGGGTATAAGCTGGCCAAAGGAGAAGATAGAAGCCACTGATGGTGAAGGTAACAGTGGTCACTAGGGTCATCTTGGGAGCACTAGGTGCAGTTACTCCCAAGCTAGGAGAGTGGTTCCAGCAGATCCCAGAATCAACATCAGATCTCTATCCAGAAGAGCGCAGTCCTAGGAACAGTTCTAGGAACAGCTAAGATACTGTGAAGGATAGACCGCCCGCAGGGGCGAGCGGGGAATTTTTTTATAACATATATATAAAATAAAATGGTTAGTAAGTGCACATACAGCATAATCAGCACTGCCATTATGGCTGAATTATAATAACTCAGTGAGAAGAAAAGTGAAACAAGGTACAACTTTTCCTTCCTTAAAACAAAGAGCTCTCACTGGTGGATCGCTTTTTTTTGCACAGCAGCAGGATTTTGCCTCAGATTTTATGGTGGAAATCTTAATCGCCATTTCATTAGCATGGAGACAGCATCAAAAGTCACATTCAGAAAGTATTTATATATAAATATTTTGGGTTCCTCCTTCAAATCCTTTAATGAGTGCTTCTACAACTTACCCCAGTCATTGAGCTCATAGGTGAGTATAAGACTCCGAGCATGATTCAGCGACGCGTCCTCCCCTTGGTCTCCCAGGAAATCACGCAGCTCAGCAGTGGAGAGCACACTACCATTACTTGAATAGTGTCTAAACACGGCATCTAGCTCAGGTCGTCGCAGCAGCTCCCTGCAGAACTCTTCAATTTCTGTATGATCCAGGCGGCCATCGCCAGATCGGTCACACCGCTGAGGTGCAGAGGAGAGGTGCGTGTTAAAAACAGCCAAGAAACTGAACACACAGAGAAGAAAATAGATAAATATCAAAGGCTGTGTGCTTTTATTTTGGGAGTGCATCAAACTCCCTGTGGGAAAAGCACCTCTATCATAATTCAACGCAGCTGTGCACACTTACATTGAAAACATTCCTCTCTGTACTGTAAGCTGCACAGAGAAGGTAAATAACTCTAACTATTCTGCTGTAATAGTGAAGTGAGGGACATAGCAGGCAGTAATCCCTGCACAAAAAAGAAATAAATGGCTCTTGATTTGTTGTTGGGAAGATAAGAGGGAGGGGGTAAAGATGTGGGGTGAGGCCGGTGGTTGGCTTGCTGCTGGGGTTGGTAATTGAACACAGACTCTGGACTCCAGGGTGTCCGAGTAAAATGATACCTCCTTAACCAGATAGCAACAACTCTACAGCTCTGTACTTCCCTCACTTCTTTACACTCTGTGTTGCCGAATAATGAGCATACAGGTACTAAAACATCACATGACTCTGACCTTGAATAAGCAGCGGGCGTATTGCTCGCTCACGTCAATGTTGATCATCAGCAATAGCCGTTTGACCTCGTCGTAGCTCATCTTGCCGTCGTTGTTCTGATCTGCTCGCTTTAGGTACCCTCGGATCCAAGTGTAGGGAGTTAAGAAATCAAACAAGACTAAAGCATAGAGTCAAACTGGTAAGACAGTGCTGTCATATGTGATATTACTGGGTTTTATTTGTTATAAATCCTCTCTTTGCCCAGGGGTAGTTATTTTTGCTAAACCTCCTTTTTCTTATACTTTCTCTCTTTTTAAGAATTATCTTCCAAAACAGATACTGAAATTGTCTCTTGGTGTTTTTCCAGACAGATAATGCTACAGCCCTTTGACACTATAACTATCAGTAACTGACTCATCTTTATGCATTATAGTGCTTTTCACATTGTGTGGGATCATTAAAGCAAATGCCTTTTACAATTCAATGTCAATTTTTAACCTGTTGAGAGTTTACGGCGTCCTTGCATAGCCGTATAAAGTGAGAAGCATTTGCTTTTCTTGACGTCAGTTTTATTTCACAATGAAAACAAAATCAGCGGGGAAGATCTTATACTCTACCTGACCACTACACTACTATTTTCCTCTGGCTATGAGAGATTATAATTAAGAGTGATAGCTGGACTATATTTAGACAGGGCTTTTTTGTCAAGCAATTACCGCTCACCTTAGTTATGCAGCGTACGTAGGACAGTACATGTGACAGCAGAGTCAGTCACCATAGCAATGCTGCCTCAGCTACGCTATATTTATTCTAGCATATTGGAAATTGGGCAGGATATTGGTCCAGTTTTTCCTTCTGACTCATGCTGGCCACTCGCTCCTTTAACGTGCGGAGACCTCGCACCCAGTGCTGAGCTTCCTCTGCAGTGGGGCACTTCAGGTCCAGGCTCTTCCTGGCTCCTTTGAAGACCACTGTGAAGCACTGGTTCTCTGGTAGGGTTCCAGACAGCCGCCTCAGTGCCTCAGACTGGTAGCCTTCACACACACACTCCACCTCCGTCACTGCAACTGGGACAGGAGTGATAATATCGATGAGTAAACTGCTTTAGCAGGAGAGCATAGTTGCACAAGAAGCAGCTAAAGGTCAAGTGTGAGGCGTTTTTAGAGAATGAGAGTGACACAGTAATGAGACTGTAAAACATATTAGGATCCACACATGTTAGTCAGCAGACTAATAATAAAACAAAAAAAATGACATGAGAGTAATGACTTAGACCTTCAGTGTGAGTTTTCTGTACTAAGAGCTTAAAATTCAGGCCTTTTAAAGGAGTTCAGAGGCTTTGTTTAAAGCACGAGAATCCAACTGTGCTGCTAGAGGTCAGTCAATCAGATAAAATATAGTCCAGTCGCTCTCAAATGTTGTTTTTTTTGGAACTTCTCCAGTAAAAGTATTTAAATGAAATCTTGTGTCTTCTCTCCTATTAAATTAAAACTTATTCATTCAAAGTTTTATACTTTTCAAAGGGTTGTGTGCATCCCAACTGCAGTGGCTCTCCACCTGCCTGACTAAGAATTACCAAGCAAATTATTATATTCAGAGTACTTAATATATATAAATATGAGGCTAATTTCTTAATGTAAAAGTAAAAAATAATCAGGGGATTTCTCATTTACCATAAATACATTTTCAGTAGCGTAGTGAATAGCACATTTCCTAACATGTTCACAACCAGGAGGAAACGCAAAACCCAACCACCAGGGGTCAAAAGTAGTGTCCTAGTGCTCGTTCCAATCTGGGATACATTCGGAGGGTTGTGGGAAAGAAAGAAGCAGCTGGATGTACGGTACATCACATATCATAAAATAAGACAGCTCAAAAACATATCTGCACCCAAAGGACCATACCAAAAAAGAATATAAATAACCAGCAACAAGGTTTTGTTTATTTCAACATAACAATAGGAAACACGTTCTGCATATTGTACAACATCACTCCGTAAAGTCTGGCTGTGAATCCGGTCTGTCTACAGTTCAGACCGATGAGTCATTAAAAGCTTTTGGCATGCCGAAGAAGAAGAAGCTACTGTTGGCTACTCCCATATTCACAAGGGGTCGGCTTCAAAACTTCAAAATTCAGAAGCATAGCGAATTTCAGCATTTTATATGCTGTCTTTGTACTCTAAGTAAATATAGGATTTACGTTATCTCCAGATCATTGCATGTTGTTACATGTTATGTACATGTTATATGTTATTTACATTTTTTGCAGCTCAAAAAGGGAAAAGGAGCTTTTCCCCCCCCCCAAAATGTACATGCATTTTTACATTTTTAATCTCAACAATTCAACATCATTAAAGAGCACAAGAGCGCTGCACTGCAAGTCTCCATTTTTGGTGGTAGAAAAACCCCTCAGATTTACAAATATAAACAATCTCTAAATAACATTTTTTTGCAGAACTCTGTGTAAACTGAGGTGAAACAGACTGAAACTAACACACAGTGTCTCCTCCTATTCTAACACAAGAACTTTATTCAGCACAGGAGCTCTTCTGCTTCTGCACTGAGATGCCTGCAGTGTGTGATCAGTCAGTCGGGCAATAAGTATTCTCTGACAATAGCCCCATTCTCTTGCTAGAGGTTATAAAAGCCTCTGCAATCCACCTCTTTGAAATCACTCCACATTCTTCTTTTATGTTCATCCCAGAGCCATGGTAAAAGTAGCATGTATATGTGGGTGTGTGTCCATGTGTGTAAAGTTTTAGGTGGTGTATATTACGCCAGGAGCTTTTGAGGATCACAAGCAAACCCTGAACTTCAGACATTGGATCAAATCAGACCTGGGAGCCTAAAAAAGGGGAATAGAGCCAGACCTTTATCGTGGACACAGAGATTTGGTCCTCAGCAGCCTGTCAGTGTCTGAAGTGGTCACTCTGTTCTCACGCTGCTTGATGTCATCATTCTATAGAGTGTTGCACGTTGCAGCTCAGACGCTCTGTGTCTATTTGTGGCACGGCTGGCACAATCAAGACGGCCTTCACACCCACTGACCCACAAACCTGCCCACCCACAAACACTCTGAGGCAAACAGGGAGGGTTAGGATTAAACCGCATTCTAACATCTGGGTGGAGAGCACAAACAGCGCAGAGGTGGGAGAGCCAAAGGTCAGGCAACAAGGGAGAAAACAAAACAGATTTCATACTACGAAGCTTTCCACCTTTGAGCTGGCTTGAAGTACATTTTCATTTGAACAGAAAGAATGAGCTACAAAGACCTACATGGAATGGAAGACTGAATAGATGCTGCTTTGAAGTCTCTTTTGCTCTTTTACTTTCATTGACTCTTCCAGGAATTGTGCTTCAGTAATTTAGGCCATCAGTCTAACCCTCTGATGCTGTGACAGAAGAGTTGAGCTCTGAACAAGATTTGTGTCCTACATACTGTGCTGACATCCATGAATTGATTCCCCGAGTAACTAGATAAAAGACGTTACTATCTTTCCCCCTGTGTGCTTTGGCACAACATCCCAATATAGCTACTACATGACTGCTCGTTTAAACAGTGGGCTGAAAAGCAAAGCATTATAATAGCATTACATAATGTAATGGACGAGCTGTGAAATGAACTCTATTAAACTTCTTACTTTTATTACTGAAAATTGTGCTTTGAGAGTTTTACTGTTTATTTTGCAAAATATGCTTTAGATACTCGAGGAGGTCCGATTGCTAAAAGCAGTTTAAAAACAACAACAACAAAAATCATCTGCTTTTGCAGTTTAATTTTACCCTTAAGCAACTTGCAAACTTCCAACTATAACTTATTTTCTTCTTCACTCTGTGTACGTGACCTTAAGGACTTTGTGTGAAGAGTGATAACAGGCCCAGACTCGCATAAGTGAGGAGTGGGAGTTGAGTCTATAGGACTCCATGTAATTTCAGTTTTGTTTACCCTCTGTAACAGAAAACACTCAATTCTATTTAACTTGGACACTGATCATTAGCTTGACCCGTTTTTCAAGGTGAAACATTCGAACATGGGGGAAGAATGAGGGAGAATCTTGACATACCACTCTCAGCCAGAGTAACCTACAGGCATCTTTCCTCTGTGTTGACTTTCTAGAGAACAGCTACACTCTCCTTCAAACAATCACTTGAGCGATATTTAAAGGGCCAATCACAAGTAAGTCATGCCCTGAACATACCATACTTTTTCTGCAGTTTTGCACCATCTGCATTGTAAATGGTCTCATGTTGTATTAAATAACACTTAAATCAGACTACTGAGACCATAACCTTTTGAGGACTTCCAAATAATCTTAATGCTTTCTGAAACTAAAAGGAACAAACGCAAATTTAAGACACTTTTGTACTGGCTTTACTTTTGAGACTCAGAAGCTAAACCCTTCTCAGTTACCAGAGAAACTAGAACTGTCTTTAATTAGGCAAAGTAGGGGAGAGGGCAGAAGACAGGGCCAAGATAAAGCAGCTCAGCAACCCCAAACAATGTGCAGGCTGAATGCACTGAATCACATCTCAGTTTCTATTGGACTGATGGTGGGACGCTTACATTGCTTACTTTGAATATAATTCAATTTGCGCTGTTCTCACATGTACTCTGACATTACTTAAGTTTCCTTTCTATTTATCGTATTAGTCCACTCATGCTCACATTCAAAGCTCCTTTTTCTCCTTAATTCCCATTCATAACTAGCTCCCTTCTCCTCTTCATTACGTCATGTTGTCTGCTCAAGCCAGCCCTCCCACCTCGTCACACACTGAGCTCTGATTACAGCTGGATTTCAGACAAACTTACATGTCTGCTGGGCTTTGCCTTTGCGGCAGCTCTTGGTGGACTCGCACCACACGGTGAGTCCGTCCTCCAGCAGCCGCATGCTTCGGTGCTTCTGCCAACTTGAAGAGCGAACTTTCAGCATGCTGGAACCCTCCATCATCACACGTATGTCCTCATTTTCCTGAAGCCCTGGAGAATGCACACGTATATAAAACCGAGCTGTTAATGCAAGTATGACTGTGGTTGACATTGTGCAAATGCATCCTCAGCAACTTAAGTTGGGCTTGTTTTGATGTTCGGGCCTAATGTTTGATCAGTTTAATCAGGTTCATAAGTGCAAATTTGTTTTCCCTCCCATCTTCCCCAAGTTCCTTAACTCTAATGCCAAACATATCACATTTGATACATGAGTTTTTGTTGGTTTTTGAGTCCACTAAATCATCATCAACAAAATCTAAATTAATTGCACATTCAATTTTTAGGCAATAAACTGCACAAAAATGCCGGCTGTAGTAAAAGTGATACAAATTAAAACTTGTATACACAAACTGATATTTACTTTCTTTCTTTTTTGACAGAAGGTTCAATAAACACTCGAGTTTAAAAAAAATATTTTGACAATTATTTCATGATTAAAGCTTCACAGGGGATACTTTATGAAATGTTAGACAAAAGAAATCCCAGCAACAACAAGAACAGTGGGTGCTGCTACGTTTAGTGCTGTCCATACGATTGACAGTGCCATGCTTTAACTGAAATGCTTAGCTCAAAATGACAGCGCTTACAGATTCATCCATCCATTATCTTCCAATTAACCCTTTTAAGGGCGCAGGGGGGCTGGAGCCTATCCCACCTGTCTTAGGGCAAGAGGCAGGCTACACCCTGGACAGGTCGCCAGTCTGTGGCAGGGCTAACATATAAAGACAGACAACCATTCGCACTCACATTCACAACTATGGCCAATTTTAGAGTTACCAATTAACCTAACCCCACTAACTGCATGTATTATATGTAATCTTGACTTTCTTGGTGACGTTTGGTCACTCATCCAAGTGACTTCTTTAATCTCCAAATGCTACATCCAGGTGAACAGATTCAACCTTTTGGGATATACTTACCTGGATGATTGAACACGCATCAAGACTAATGGAAGAAAATTTCGATCAGGGCTTGATGTGCTGCTGTTTAAATTTTATGCACACAAACGTAATCTTCTACACTGAATATCTAACGAGCTACTTATGCTTGGTCAGTAGCTTGACAAGCGTTAAATGTTTGCTAAATGAGTCAGCTAGCGTAGCAGTCATGATCAAATATTGTTATCATTTCCAATAAGTACACAATTTGCAGTTTGAATTAAGACAAAACTACCCTATCGAAAGTCACAAATTATACATGTAAGTCTGTAGTGGATTTATGAAGTGTACTATCAGTTCTGAGTGTTAGCATGCTACATGCTACATGCAACTTCAGTGAAAAGCTCAAGACATCATTGCACGTGTTTGATGTGAATGTCATCAGTTTTGATCAAAAGCCTGACCTAGATGAAGCAAAAGAGATCACCAAAGTATCTCTAGAGTACACTTTATGACATTCAGTTGGACGCAGTACAAATGTAAAAATATAATGGTGCAGGTAAGGCTATAGCAAAACGTCAGGGACTCTCAAACTTCAACAAGATGAATCACCTTTAAACGACAAAATGTTGTGTCATTTTATGTAAGAAGTGTTGAGACATATCCTAGGGTGTCTCAACCTTTACTATCAAAAGAACAATTATTGAGCAACTTTTGCCCAACAAATTCTGCGTGGAGCTGCAAACCATATTTGAACCTCATTTTAAAATGGACTGCATATGAACCATAGATTATCCTATCAGCATTACTAATAGGTCTAAATAATTAAATCACATGAAACTAGCCTACTGAATGAACAATGGGCTGTGAGGTCAGCTCCTTGATCATTAATATGCAAATTGTCAGTTTCAGTCATTGTGCAAATGTACTGTTTATAAGGTTGGGAAAACCTGCAGTCAGCTGAGACTGAAGAAGTCACTTGGATGAGTGACGAAACGTTTCTTCCAGTGAAAACGCTACGTCCAGGTGAACAGAATCAACTTTTTGGGATTTACTTACCTGGATGATTGAGCATGCATCAAAACACTGATTGTGGAACTATTTCAAATTAAAAGTAGCTAATCTTGATATTGCATAAGCAAGTTTTAAATAAAATTATTTTTTAAAAATGAGGCAGTCCTTATATTTTTACTTCAGCTACATCCAGCAATCAACCCTCGGACCAGTAAACACAGCGATATCCTCCCCGTTCTTTTTAAATCACCTGTTTTATTATTTGCTAATTTCTCCCTGCAGGGCATATCAGTAAGCCAGCAGCGCTGGCAGTGAAAGCAAACAAACTGTTGACACGCCAATTCCTCGAGAACTTATTTTTATTATGAATTCATAACTAGGGAGACTAATCGTTTATGTGTTTACATCCATGCGCTCTACTGAACCTGCTACTGGAGTAAATGAAAATTAAAAGGAGAGCACAGGATATGCTTTATAAAAAAGCCATACAAAGTTACTGGAGACTTTCAAAAAAGAGCCACATTCATCTGTGAAGCAGCAGGTTTGACACCCCTGATCACAGTGAATGGGTTTATCTTCTAGAAATCAACACTGTACACAGTTTTAAGTCAATCTAATCCAGGGTTTACATTTTCAGAACTGCAGTATGTGCCATTTCTGCAGCTTTAGCATGCCTAGCTATCTTACCCCTCAGTCACACAGGCCTAGAGAGCCTTTGACAACCTTTTGGAAACCCCTGGTTGTTAAGGGGGCGAAAAAATGGATTCCCTGACTCAGTGAAATCAGGTTTTTGATAGAGGGTGCTCTATCAAAACTTTTTTTGCAATTGCTTTGGTTGATAGCAGATAACTGTGGTTACCTGTGGTTTGCATGAAAGATGCTGTCTTGTCTGCAAGCACTCACCATTTACTCTCTAAACAGTAGTGAAATTTGAAAAAAGTGTGGTGGAAATCAAAAATGTAGAATGTTCACCTCCAACACGTGTAGCTTTTACTTTGAAGGCGAATGGTGTCCGTTTCCAATTCGTGGCACATTTACAGTTTCACAACCACTTGGCAAGCATTGTGCAAGTGTTTACAGACAAGTTGCCATCTTACACCCAAACTGCCGTAACCGTAACAAGGTTCTAGTGACCAAAGCAATCACAAGGAAGTTTCTGGTACAGCATTGTGACCAACTTGACACTAGCAACTACTAGCAACTTCCAGCAGCTGCTTTCCAGCTGGTTGCAGAATACACACATTTTTCCTTACTAACTGGTGGTTATTAGATGGTCACAGACTGATCTGTAGACCTGTGTGATTGGGGCCTTAGATACTAGCACAACTAAAATATGTCTTCAAATAATCTCAGAAATATTCTAAAATAAAATGTGTTTTTTTTTATGTGCCTCAGTACTTAGATGTCATCACCTCATTTTTAAAAATGTGACTTTATAGTTGCTTTAGTGTTACTTCATTCAGTTCTTTTCGTTTATCCTTTGAGAGCTTGAGTGTTTGCTGATTTTAAAAATGCCTGCCTCAGTCATGATAGTTTGTACATTTACTTCTCTTTGGGGACAGGAGCAGTCCGAAAGGCAGTAGGAATGAAAGCTGCTATAACAGTTAGAGTATGGAAAGCTTGTGAAAATGTTTGTCCGGCTGTATTGCTCGTAGCAGTGTTCTCTCACGATTAACATTAATGGAGATGTAAGATTCACAATTTCAGTGGCGCCTCAGATAGTAAGCATTTATCACTATTTGGCTGTGGAACTGAAAGGATCAGGCCAGATAATCAATGAAGAAAAAATCATTGCAAATTTTAAAGGCATGACAAATTTTATTGTAACATGACAAATTTTATGACTTATCTGAGACTAAATTATCAGTTAATGGCAGAAGTCACTGGGAATGGACAAAAATAAATCCACAGCTCACGCTGAAAGGAGCGTTTGTTTACAATGCAGAAAACAGCAGTTTTTACACTCCCATTCAAATGGTTCAATTATGACAGACCCACAGAGGGCTCAGAGGGTGAAAACTGCCTCCTTCATCATTTCTTTTCTTTCTTTCAGTATTATATTTTTAAATGCACATGCACATTTATGCACATTTTAATGTTAGACAAACACAACCCCTGTAAATACAAACTGCAGTTTTTAAACAATGATTTGATTTATTACGGGAGAAAAGCTTTCCAAACCTAGCTGACCGTATGTGATGACATAATCTGCCCCTCTCGTTAAATCATGAATGAACTGTGATTAACAACATGTTTTGGAAAGATGAATTTAATTATTCCATTAAATGTAGACTTAGAATCTATGTGTTTTAACCCTGTGTTTTGAGTTTTGTGCGTTTTAGATTCACTTTTGGATTTACATGTGATTATTACGCATAATGGTAACTTATTATTTGCCTAGCTCTTCAGGGTTTATTAATTTTCCCCAGTGCTTATATTTCTAGTTTTAGTTCCTTGTTTGGTTGAGTCTGTTCCCTTTTGTGTCCACTCTGTCACTGTGTGTTCTTCCTGCATTCCTTGTATTGAGTCAGTCTTGTCTCCATGGTTGTTTCTCTGTCTGTGTTCAGTCTCCATCTCTGCATTTGTTTACTTTTGTCTTCGTTTCTGAGGTTATTTCCTGTTTACTTTATCAGCCTATGGTCTTGTGTCTTTCCTTGACTGACCTGCTTGGTTATTTCTCATGGTCCCTGTCTGTTTCTCCAGTCGTGTCTCGTTGTCTGTCTGGTTTCTCCATGTCCAGTCTTTGTAGTGTCTTACATGAGTCTTATCCCCGCAGCCTCGTCTCTATTTGTTTACTTTCTTCCCTGGGTCAAGTTTGTATGTCTGGAGTTTGTTTCCAGACATACAACACACACATCCTGTGTGTGTTGTGTTCAGTTTTGCTCGTTAGCCTGATTTAGTTCACCTGTGTTTCCTGGTGTGTTGATTTTAAGTTCCTTATATCCTTGTTTCCTGCATATTCAGCAATAAAGCTGCTGTCAAGTTCGGTTCGCCATCTGAGTCCCGCATATTGGGTCCACGCCTCTGGATGCCACACAGCGACACATGACACAGGCCTAACTACAGCCAGACCCATTGAATCAAGAAATCATTTAGAGACAACCTGTCTGACAAAGTAAAGTAGACTAAAAATAAAAATCTAAAAAGGAACATGTCACGCCATGATCTTTACAAGACTTGTGAAAACCACTGGTGAAGAAAACCACATAGGCTTGTCCCGCATTTGGCAGAAAACCTCCTGATGATCCCAAAGACTGGAAAAAGTATTCTGTGTACCGATGAGACAACATTTTGGGAAGGTATGAGTCCTATTACATCTGCCATAAAACTAACAGCATTTCATAAAAAGAACATCATGGCGGTGGTAGTGTGATATATGGGGCTGCTTTGCTATAACTGATAGGACCATGGATTCTGCTGTCTACCAGAAAATCCTGAAAGATGAAATCCAGCCATCAGTTCATGGCCTGAATCTGGTGGCCAACGTTCCTCCACAGTGATGTGAAAGACTCAGTCAGTTATTACAAATGCTCGATTGCAGTTGTTCCTGTCAAAGTAGCCACAACCAGTTATTAAATCCATCGAGAAGTTGCTTTTTCGCATAGGGCCAGGTAGGTTTGGATACATTTTTTTTATTATTAAATCATTTAAAAACAACATTTTGTATTTACTCAGGTTATCTTTGTCTAATATTACATTTTGCTTGATGTTCAGGATGAGGTCAAATACTTTTACACAGTGTATTTGAACAGGTTCTTTCTATTTATAGTAGTAGGGAGTGTTTTCTTTAAATTATGCATGCTTGTGACGTTGCTGCTTTCTCGTTTACTTAATCATTTCAGTAAATGTGACGTTATAAGGTTAAGTTGTTATTGTTCTCATTGTGCGGGTTTGAAAATGTTTTAACTTTCAGTATAACAGTTCTTAATAATGTAAATGTGAATATGTAAATGCTTCAAACAACTGGTTTAACTGGTTTAAAAAGTTATGTTAAGAACTTGGTTGCTGAAAATACCTTCTGAATAATCAGTAATGCAAGTAACTTAAAGCGAAGGTGTTAAACAGCATTCAGCTGTGGATTGTTTAGTCTTTTGCAAGAACAAATGGGATTTGTTATGGAACCTTCCCTTTTAGTCCTGCTGAAAGAAACAGCCAGAACCAGCACTCACTCACTCCTCAAATTATTCTGCAGGCTTTAGTCTTTTCTGTTCATGTCTAAAGAAAGGGCTTCATTTGTTTCTTTAGCTCTTAAATCACAGTCCTCATGCTGTCAGTGCCAAGTTCTGGACTAAGTAATGGACCCCCAAAGTTATAGCAAACAGAAACTGCCCTCCACTCCCTCCCTCCCCGTGAGTGAAGCACACTGGGTGAAACCATGGATTTCTCCCCATCAGGTTTGAAAACAAAGAACTCCCCATGCCAGGCCGTCCATAACAAGCCTGTTTTTCCAAGCTGTTACCGCATGCAAGGCATTCCCACAAGCACAGCACAAGGACCTGATTAACTGCAGGTCAGTGACCACGCTAAGCTACCCAAACAGCCTTAACTAGCTCTCTCTCAACCCACTGCTTTACTTTTTATTATTCCCTCTCCAGCTACAGCCGCATTCTTGTTTTACTACCTGCATAATTTTATTATCTACCCACAATGCAAAGAGTGAGTAGCTGCAAATCCCCAAGTGTGGCCATAGCCACAGATTTAATAAATTTGGTACAGTTTGGTATCCTTTTGAAAAGCCTCTTTATAAGTGTGTAAAAGGCATGATTCTTCAAGGCCACAGAGTCGAATAGTATTCTCTTTTCTTTTCATCTTCCCCTGCAGAAAATCTGCTTGACATCCACCTGGTCAGCTGGTCAAATCCCTGCATGCCACCTGGTTAGCAACCACGCTGATGTATTTTAAATCGCTTCAACACTGCACCGAATCTTGAAAAAAGAGAAAATAAAATTGGAACAAGTTTGACACCGCAGGACACCGCAGATTATTTACAGCCAAGAACACACACTTAGTGAGAAATGTTTTCAGCAAAATGCAAATCTCAGGATGCTATCAAGTTCATGATGTAAGAGGTAAAATGCTGATGTTGAGCAGATATACTCTCTGAAGTGTCTAACGCTATGTCCAGACGAACAGAATCAACCTTTTGGGTCTAACACTTTGGTTAGCGTGTTGGTGTACGATATTAAAAAACACATATCTATTATGTTTACTGTCTTAGCTTCCCATTTTGATTTGCTACCTTTTGCTAATGGGCTGTTAACAAGTCACTGATATTTAGTCATAAATTAAATCTGTGATGAAGCTGTAAGAAAAAGTATGCTAATTTGCTTGGTTAGTCTGATGTAGTAGCTACCTCAGGGTAAAACAAAGTCAGCTGAGGCAACATTGAACATTTAAAAGGGTTTAAAAAAAAAAGGTATAGCTGTTCAACCTTGTCTTTAAATCAAGATCGAGTCCAGATATCAGTGAAAAAGAGGTGCTTACTGAGAGTTGGCTTTGTCAGCAGTTAAAATGTAAACAAGTCGGCTAGTTGACATGTACAAAAGCTAAAGCTTAGCCTATTCTGACTGAAGTAGTTCCCCCCCCAAAAAAAACTGTAAAGCACTGCTAGAGTTTGGGCATGAAGATGAAAACTAAACACCGGTTATATTTTGGTAGCTAGTAAAGTTTGGCCAAGTAACAGATACAAATGAGCCAATTTCTTAGGCGCACCTTGTTAGCACCAGGCTGGGCCCCCCATTTCCCTGCTGTAGCATCTATTCAACAAATTTCTGGTAACATTTCTTAGAGATTTTGGTCTATGTTGACATGATAACATGCAGTCGGTCTTGCTCTCTGGAATTTTTTTTTACTCTTCTCTGGAAAGACTAGGAATAATTGTGCAGAAAATCACAGTTTTCTTAGGATAATACTGGCACAATCTAAGAAATAAAGTGTTTTCAATAAAAGTACTCAAGGATCATTCAGTGAGGTGCAACATCTTCAAGTTCTGCAGTTGGCAAAGACAACTGTGATTAATGTGGCAGGAAGAAGCCAAAACTGACAAAAACTGCAGCCAAGAAAATGTTTGGGATGACACGATCCAAAATACAAGGTTAGTGAAGATGTTGTGTAGTTTTGAAAAAGTATGATCCCAAAATTATGGCTAGACAGGTATTTATAATTTGCTGAAATAATGGTGTCTGGGACAGTTAACCCAGACACTGTACTGTACACTGAGTGTTTAAAAGCCTACCTAAGAGAGACGCTATTAATGAGCATTGCTTTAAAAAAGTGTTGCCTCGTGTGTTGCCTGGTCTGGAAATATGAAAACCTAACAATAGACGTGTGCATCACATATTTAATGTCAATGAACCAAACGTCCCTTCCTCAGGAAAGAGGAAGGGACACCCAACGCCAATAAGATCCATTGAATGGGGAACATGAGCGTAATGAAATTTCAATACAATGAATAGTTAGAAAAGATCTTTTCGTCTCAACCCAACAGACTAACATTATCTATTTCTACAACTGTACCACTTGCAAGTGGATACAACAAATAGATTAAAACACACACACACACACACACACACACACACACACACACACACACACACACACACACACACACACACAATGAACTGTTGAAAATAACTGAAAACAATTAACATTTTAATTAATTCTGCAATGGAGATTCCTCCAAGGGTGCTTCGACACAGTGAGCAGCAGCGGAGCTTTAACGCTGAAAGGAGGATTAAAATCCAAAACAACTATATCAGCTGGTCAGTGCACTTTGCTTGCATGAGTCCTCTTCACTCAGGCCCACATACCAGCTCCTCCCAGGACACGGTTCACGTTTCTGTCAGCATAGCAGCCGTCACAAGAGTCAGCTAGCAAGGATTCTCGCATAAAGATAGACGAGTAAGGGTGCTGCAGATTTAATACAGGCCAATTAAAGTTTCTCAGCTCTGTCGCACAGCTGTTCCCAGTAGGAGGCAAACAGTGGCATCCAGTCTGCATCTCCAAAATCAAAAGTGTTCAGTCAAAATGATGAGATTCCAGCTGAAAAGATGAAAAATTATCAGTTGGAAACCTTTTTTTTTTTTTTCCCTTTCTCTTTTTCCTTTTAAGTTCTTTGGAGTTGAGATTCTCTGTGGAATTTCCTGATTTGTATGTTGGGGCTCAGTTAGATTTGGAAATGCAGAATCACTGCCAATGGTTTCTGGACAGCAGAGAGTTGAACATGAAAGCAGCACAGCCTCTTTGTATTCAGCTGAAAACAAGCAGCTTTTAGTCAAACATTCTCTTTGTCTCTCATAATGAATGAAACATCATTTATTTGCTCACTAATAAGGAAGTTAGTGACCGCACAGTAAGTAGGACTCGCTGTGCGCGACTACGCGTGCTCGCTCTGAACAATATCTGGATTCCAGTAAAATCCTAACAAACAAATGTTTTCTAACAAATGTTCAGAAAAAAAGAGCTTTAAAAAAAAAAAAACTAATTTTATTTGCCAATATGTGGTTAGATATGTTGTCAAAGCACAAATTAAGATAACATATCCATATTAAACACGTTATGATCGTGATTTTTAAGCCACATTAAAGCCGAACATCTATTGTTGATTTACTGTTATCCAACCTGAGGTTGGCAGACTTATGCAGGAGAAAACCAGACTTTGTGAGCAGTGGCGCTGAATAGAGCTGACTTTAGCTTGAACAAGTCAGTATATATTTTACCTTTTGTCTTAAGTAATAAACTGGCAATACTTTTCTTTGCTATAATGTGAGCTTACACACACAGAAACAGCTGAGTTGTGATTATTTAAAAAAAAAAAAAAAGTTATTCACAATCAGAATAAGTGTCTGCTGTTACACAACTTATGCTATTTATTGTATGTTGGGACTCAGTTAGATGAGATCCCATTGAGGTTAAAACCTTCTAAGCACTTGACTATTCAACCCTAATAACAGATGATAACCTTGTTGATTGTGACCTATTTGGCAGGGGCTGTTGCTGACCACAATCACAGACATCAAGCATATGTAAAGCTCTCAGATTTACAGCTGAGATTACTCAGATACCAAACAGATGCAACATATTCCCTGCAGCGGACTCCTGAAACATCCCCTCGCCTCACGATCGTGCACATTCAGCTTGTAGGTGCAACGTGTGAAATTGTCCCATCTCTTCAGTCTAAAACTGACTGAAGCAAATCCTTAGCTTATGCAGGCTGTTTGCTCACACAAGAAACTAATTGCTGCGTACCACCGTTAACAACGCTGCCAACAGCCGCAGACTCTCTCTCTGAAATCAAATCCCCCCCCCCAAAAAAAACCCCTCTGGGGACGTCTGTGGCAATGAATATATTTATCCATGTGTGCGCTGCTCTGATTCAAACACGGATTATCTCAAAACTAACAAATCTCTGCCTTTCAGGCCACGTTCGTCACTTTGTCTGTGGGCTCGCAGTGAGTGAGTGAGTGAGAAATGTTTGAACGAGGAAGTCGGATCAGTCCTGTGACGCCACATGACACAAAACCTTTGAACTTAGGTCATTCCCACCAGCAGATTGCAAAACTATTCGGTGTTTTCACTTTGATGTAAAAGCGGCTGAAACACGGTGGGTGGACAGTCACCTGACTAATTTATGACAACAAGTGGTGGTGGTGAGTCTACTTGGGTGACCTCACTTGCTTTATTATTAAGTATTAGTGGGACACTCAAATATAGCATTGCCAGTGTTGCGTTTTTCAGACGCAGATACAGTTTCAGACTTCAGTAATGCTTAAACAAGTCTGAACATAGTGTCAGAGTTTAAACATGGTGTCACTGCACAAGTATGGATCCATGTTTACACACTGGTGCAAAAACAATTAAATTCAGCGGGTCCGTTTTCACTAAACACACAAGAAGAGCTGAATTTCTGAGACTGTTTCTGGATATTGTATTTTGCTCATTAAGGTCTTTGCTTTTAATCACAATTTTGGCCTACAGCGTTTTTAGGAAAAATAAAGATGTTGCTTCCAGACACTCCCATACCACTAGGGGCTGCCACAGTAGATCACTCCATATGTTTGATTTGGGGTTGGCGTTCTTAAACGAACGCCAACCCCAAAAGGGACTTGTATCTCTGACAAGAATCAAACCACCAACCACTACACCACTGGAGTTAAAACAATTATTATGCCCCATTCCAGGTTGTTATAATTATCTTCCGGAAGTTTAATGTCGTGATGGGGGGTCTGATTGGATTGCTTTTTCTTTCACACTTTCCTCTCCTCTCGTCAAGTCCCCATCGCTGCATTAGAGAGCCTCTGTTTAGTTATTCCCTTTTATTATGTTCATTTCTTGCGCGTTGTTGTATTTAGTTTAGTGTCTTCTGCCTCGTTTTCCTCAGTTAGGTTCAGCTGTGTTAACAGGTGTTTTCCAGACCCCTGATTACCCCACATGATATTTAATCCCTACGTTTTCCTTAGTTCATTGTTGCGTTGTACTGTTTGTCAGCTTGTTAGCGCCTCCCCCATATATTCCTGTTTGGATTGCTTTGTGCTGTTCTTTGTCATTTAACTGGACTTCCTGTTTCAGTTTATTTTAATCCGGTCCCATTACCCAGTCACTGGTACACAGTGTATCTGCTCTAAGTGGTACTTGGTTCATGAAGAGACGTTTAGAAATTAGAGTGCTTTTGTTGTGATATATAGATGAACTTACCTACCTTGTCCTTCTAGAACTTAATTATGGTGTGTCTACCTGTTTCACCTGTCCTGGATATCTGCCTACTCACTCAGCACCCTGCAGCATTGATCAATTAAACACTTAAGGCCCCAAACTCTTTCTCAATATCTTAACTTTCTTTTTCCTGAGTGAGTAATTGTGTTAGAATTAAGATTTGAATAATTGATCAAAAATATTTATGATACTGCAAACCAGAAATGCTCACGTTCAAAGTCACTTCAATTACCTTTCTTCCTCATTCCAATGCTCTGCTTGACCGTCAGCAGGTTGTTCTAATCATGTCTACACCCCTAAATGCACCATGTTGCTGCCACGTGATTGGCTGATTAGCTATTTGTGTTAATAAGCAGTTGAACAGATGTGCGTAATTAGGTAGCCAGCGAGCGCATTCGTCACGCTTATGCTGTTACAGTGTTGGATGTTCACGTGTAACACTGCCCAGGTTTCAGGCCTCGTACTGCTCTGAATGCTCAGTTTCAGACCTGTTTGTACTCTATGGCTATGTGACACTGTACGCCAATGAGAGTGGAAATCCCTGATATAGTACACCTCATTACTGCATCATATTGTGCCAGTGCAGCACCTCAAGGTAGATTAATTATAACGGAGTCACGCAAAGCTACTCTAGTAAAGTCCAAGAATAAAAAATAGGGGGTTGGAAAAGAAAACCATAAAGCAAAAAGAAATAAAATTTAAAAGAAAAAAGATTTCTGGCTGTGAGCTAACTTTGCATGTCTGCATATATACGTCATTAACATTGGTTGAGCATTGCAGAAATCCAGCGTCTTCTCAGAGATTCTGACAGGTGTTCTACGGCTGCTCAGCAAGTGTCTATTTTGGGGCGAGTTTGGGAAGGGGCAGTGACATATCGGGCCTGACCTGTGAGGGAGTAGGCTGCGATGGGAATGGCGAGGAGCCTGAATCACAGCAGCAGTCCAGTGAGCAGCTCTGCTCTTCATAAACACATGACCGTTTTAACTACACCCACCAATACTCAGAATTTCGTTTCTGTTTGATGCTATTATATGTAAACTCGGTCATTATTCATTTTCTAAGAACATCAACATCATTAACAAAAAAAACCCGTTAGACATGTTCAGTTCATGTTTGTTTGTTTTTAAAACTGGGGGGGTTAAATGAATGAAACAAATTAAGGAGACTACAAATTAAACCAAACAATCTGTAACTAAGAAGTTAGCAATTATCAAGGAAAGTAGGTGAAATGAATCATCCTTTTAGAATGATGCAAAGAATTGTTGAATAACCAGCCTCCTAAGAGAAACTACGTTATAAATTATGAAGATATAAAAAGCTACCGATTATGATCGCTATCACAGAACATAAGAAACAAGCTGACTAAAAATCACTGAAGCCTCAGTTAAGTTTATACCAACAATGAGGGGGGTGTGAAACACTTCAGCCTGGAGCTGACGGTGAAGTCCGAGGAGCAGAAACTCAGGTTTGGATGTGTCCTTACCGAGCCTCCTGATGGGGTCCGTCGTCTTCTCGGTCACTTTCCTCCTGTGATCCCTGGGACCGGTGCTTGGGGTCTTGCCGGTGCCTACGCCTAACATGATCGCTACATAAACTCCAGCGAAACTAACTTAAGCCTGTAACTTTGCGGGTTTGAGGAACCTGAGGGCGCAGGTGTCCTTAAACTGCCCCAGACAGACCCCCAGCCCGCAGAGAGAGAGAGAGAGCGACAGAGAGAGAGAGAGAGCGCGCGAGCGCGAGACAACCGACCGCAACAGTTACTCCTCTCGAGGAGTCCCCTCCCCAGCTTTGCTCCTCATGTTTGTGCGCAGTACTCCAAACGAGGCGCACGCTTCTGGAGCCAACACCTTACTCCTCCTCCTCCTCTTCCTCTTCCTGCCCCAACGAAAACGCCGAGGAACCTCGATCGTGTAGCAGTGATGGTCAAGTCCACAATCATACATTAATTTGTATAGACACACTTGTTAAAATGGTTTAAAGCGCACAGTTGCTTATCAAAG